>JAODAL010017104.1:0-78737 GCA_025379985.1 Phyllomedusa bahiana
TTAAATAGGTCATCCCTTCCTCCAGATGACATCTGGACAACCCCAGCCAAGAGTCGGGGAAAACGTCAGAACAACCCTTGTTGGCATGGCTGGGAGGGGTCAGCGGCTTCCCCGTCCTCAACCCGCCTCTGCCCCATCGGTTCCCTCAGCCGGGAAATTATATGTGGTCTGGCTCGCGCCATTTTATGCGAGGATGAACAATTTGGGAGGGCGTCAGCAGCTATTTGGCGGAAGAAATGGGCCATACCCCCTGCTTCTTGCAGAGGTGGAAAGTATAGATGTGGGGTGGAGGGAGGTATGTTGTGGGGGTCACCCTCTGATACCAAGACCGGTGATGAGGACAGCAGTCACAGAAACAAAATAGATGATGATGTACCCCGAGCATTTGGGGCCGGTGGGGTAAGGGCTTCATCATATCAGGGAAGAGGGCACGCTTGGGGTTTTCAGGCAGGGCGCACCCGCAAGGGGTTTTGTGTGCGTGGTCAGCGGGAGCAGCGTGTGAGGTCGGGGGGCCAAGCGGCCGAGGTAAAAAACCCGCTTCGCGGTAAAGAAAGTAGCGGCACGGGGCTCAGCGGGGCAGCGGCGGTAGTAGCACTCGTGGGATGTTTGGCGTTTAAAATCCCGAAAATGGGCGGTGTGGGTTTTTTGTAAGAGCCGAAAAATATGGGTATATGTAGAATTTTGGGGGCAGAAAGTGAAGCGTGGGGCGGGGAGCAAATTTGGCCCCAGGGCCCTGCGTCAACACATGCAGCGTCACCACCGGGGTGGGAAAAACATGGCTCAGATTTTTTTTGGTGGTATCCTGCCGCGCCAGCAGCAGAGGGGCCAGTGGCACGCATGCCTTTTCGCCGGGGTAAGGCCCCACACCTCTGCAGAAGGGGGTGTTTCTCTTTGACATCCCCCCGGTCCAGATGCTCTGCCCCTCGCTCTCATGGCGCCAGCGTTTTAAAGGAGGCGTTTGAAAGAGACAAAAAGTATGGTCCAACCACCCAAAGGGTGCAGCAGTGCCCTCCCCTGTCCAAAGTTGTTGGTTACTGCAGTCCCTCCCTTTCCAAATGGGGATCTGCACCTTTCGAGAATAATGGTTGTGCCGAGCCGAGATGGAAAGTTCCAACCAAATTTTCTTTTCCAAAAAGGCAGTCCAGCACTTCATAAATATGTAGAACAGAAGGGGCAGCCCTTGAGCTTATGGTTTTTTCCCAAGGTCACGGCAGCGGGGACGTCTGGAGCTGTAACTACGGCAGGGCCAGTACTGCCCCTTTAGGCCCACTGGGTGAATGTGCTTCTCCCCAGGAAACCCCAACAACTTGGACAGGACGCCGCTTTTTTTCCCCACGTTGTCAAATGCGCTTGCGCCAATGTCCCCTCCTCCCCCCCACCCCACCATCTCAGCCTCAACAAGTACTGCTCCATTTTCCACATGTGTGGGGCCCAAGCGGTGTCAGCAGTTTACACCTGCGCCTCGGCAAACAAAAGTACACAGGGGAGGAACTGCTCGCGTCATGCAGAAAGAAATCGATGTGTGGCTTTTCCGCGCCAACTGCAAATCGGAACCTGGTGCGGACAAGGGGGGAACGGGTGTCCGCGCGACGAGGGGGGAGGGTCATGGCCCTGCATGGCGCACGTGTTCAATCTGGTTGTAAAAGGGTTTCCTGAAGTCTTCCACGATCTTCAGAAATTTGAAATGGCCGGAAAAACTGTGCATGCACTTTTCCTTCTACAAAACCCGGGAAACCCCCTCCTCAGTTGCAGGGCAAAACGGCTCCCCCACCCTGATATGCGATGTTTCCCCCCCTGGAAATTCCGCCTGAAATGTTGGCCCCAAATGTATGAAAAAAAAGAAAGGCCATTAAGATTTTTTTGATGATCCACGACAGAAAGTTCCCCGGGAAACTTTGATGTCAGCAGTGGAGTCATGGTGAAACCCTGCCTTTTGTTGGGGCCATTGGGGGAGGCCACGTTATTTGTCTGCCAGGACTACGGGTGAATAAGTCATTCCACGTTCATGTTCCTGGAACAGATGCTGAAAAATCTGTTGGGCAGGGGTGGAGATGTGGCGACTAATTCGTGGCCCATGAGTCCGGGGGGGATGAAATGGAGGAGGGGGAGGACTTGGAGCAAAAGCTTGTTGGAAAAATGAGGGGTTTTTTTCTACCGGTGCAAAGGAGGGGGGGGAGAGCGGGGAGGGGGTTGGAGATGAGTAAGAGAGGCAGATGCCCCCGCAAGCCCCGTGGCAGTTACGTAGAGATGGAGGCAGGGAGCCCCTCGGAGTCACTTGTGCAGATGGGGCCCCCCAAAATTGATTTTCCCGGTAGTGAAGCCGAATAGTAGCATCCCCAGAGGGTTTATTTTGGTCTCCACCTATTGGACCCCCGCTACCGGTCCAAAAGGGGCCTTTTTCCCGTATTGAGGGGAGGACAAACTCAAAAAATTTTTAGGGAAATCCTCGTGTATTTTGGCGCTTCCCAAGTGGGCATGTTTTCCCCTCTGCTCACGTACTTCTGCAGGGCTCCCGGGGGGAAAGGGGGGGGGCGGAGCGTACCAGCTCATGTGAGAGTTTCTTCACTGCCCAGTGAGGAGGGCAGTCGCCAGCGCAGGATCTGGAGCAGACCTGAACCAAAGGTGGTGGCCCCCACTTGGAAAGCACTCTGCCACCCCAGTAGAAGATCCCCCTGGACTACTGGGCAGCCAAAATGGATGTGTGGCCCCAACTTGCCGAGTTTTCAGTGGGGGAAGCTGTTCCGCCCCGGGCCGTTTGGGGGCATAGAGGGGTGTTCAGTGCGGCGGGGGCCCCCATTACGCCAAGGAGAACCCGTTGTACGGGAAAGTGGAACGACTGCTTTGTAAAAATGAATCAGGCGTGGATTGGCCAGGATTTCCCCAACCAAAGCCCTTAAAGGGCGATACATCAACCATGACGCCTGCCCCCAAATGGGAAATAGTTGGGTTCAAAAATACCTGCCTCAGCCACATTTGATGCCGCCACCGCCCGAAGCCACAATTGCTGATAGTTTTCCATTGCCCCCAACCATCTTTACCCGGGATGGTATTGCCACCCACCTCCCAAATTCATTGGCCACTGTCTGACCCCATGTGCTGTTGGTGCTGGGGCCATGACACACACTGTGTATTTTTTCCACTTCTGACTCATGTTTTTGCTCCTGCCGCCGTCACCCCAATCTCTGTCATTGTGCCCTCTGTGCCTACTACGTTTTGCCCCCCTCTGGATGTAAATTTTGCCCCCTGTCTGACCCATGCTGCTGCTGCCGTGACTAAACGTGTCTTTTGCCAAATGTTGAAAAACCCTGCTGCTGTGTGGGTGCTGCCGTGACCTAACACTGTGTCATTGTGCCCCCTGTTGACCCCAAGGTGCTGCCCTTGCACCTCCCCTCCTTTTCATTGTTACACTCTGTGGCCTACTTGTTTTGCCCCTCCAGAATGTCATTTTGCCCCGTTGACCTCATGCTGCTGCTGTGGGGTGCTGCCGTGATACACACTGGTCATTGGCCACTCTCTGACCTCATTCTGCTGTGTGGGGGTGCTGCGTGACCTCAACTTATCTTGTGCCACTGTTGACCTTGTGCTGCTGCCTCACCCCCACTCTGTCATTGTTTCCCCCTCTGTGGCCTCTACTTTTTGCCACTTCCGTGTCATTTGCCCTGTCTGAAAATTATGTGCTGTGTGGTGCTGCCTGACCTACACAGTGTCATTGTGCCCCCCTGTTACCAAATGCTGTGCTTTGGCTGCTGGGGACCTCCACCTGTGTCATTGTGCCACTGTTGACCTCATGCTCTGTGTGGCTGCTGCCGGACTAACATGTTATTGTGGGCACTTCTGACCTTTGTGCTGTGGCTGCTGCCGTGCCCCACCAACTGTGTCATTGTGCCAAATTTCTGACCTATATTGCTCCGGTCACTACTCTCTGTCATTTTTGCCACTCTGTGGCCTACTGTTTTGCACCTCCCGAATGTCATTTGCCACTGTTGACCTCATGCTCTGCCGCCGTACCCCCAATCTCTGTTCTTTGTGCCAATCTTTTTGGGCCTTTCTACTATTTTGCCCCTCCAAATGTCATTATGCCATGTCTGACCTTTGTGCTGTGCCTGCCTTACCCACACTTGTCTTGGCCCCTGTTGACCTCATGTGTTTCTGTGGCTGCTCCCGTGACCTACCACTTTGTCATTGTCCCCCCTCTGGGGCCTACCCCTTTTTTTCCCCACCCCCAAAATTGTCATTGTCCCATTGTTGGACCTCAGCTGCTGCTGCTGTTGATGCCGTAAAACTCCCACGGGTGTCTTTGTGCTCTCTTTGGCTTTAAATTGAGTGTTGAATACAAAAGATTTTAACAGTGTGCATTACTGTTGACATTATTTGCCACACATGAAATAAATAAGCAACGAGCAATCAAGCAACCATATTTTTATAACGATGGACAACGAGGATTTAACCACGGTTTAAAATTTTGGGCAGGCCCCCAGGCATTTTTTCAACGAGGGACCCCGGGAAACCCATTTTACCGTTTGTTTAACAATATTTTAAAACCCTTTGGGTTTTCCAAAAAAATTAGAAAAATCTCCAGAGAAGGGGAATTAAAAACATGGGGGGGACAGGGAAAAACCCCATTAGGGAAAAAAAATTTGAACAAAATATAATCCCCAGAGGACTGCGTTTAAAAAAACATCCGATTATGGAGTATAATGATGAATTTAAAGACCGCTGGTATAACATCTTATCCAAATGTTCTTTAGATTTGATGGAGTTAATTAAGGAGCAAGAACAAAAACAATTGGAAGAATTTAGATCAAAAATAATCCAGACCAAAGAGAAATTATGCAACACACAACCGCATGCCTCATATGAAGGTTTTATAAAAAAAAAATAGAGCTTAATTTGGAAAATTTGGAAAGGGTTTAACATAATTAAAACAAAAACAAAAAAAAATTTTAAAAAAGGGAGATTTCCCGGATTAGGGAAAAAAACATCGTGTCCAACTGGAGCAATTTATACTCAAACCCCACGTTTCGATATCCAAAAAACGCACCTATTACCGTTCACCCGGGGGAAAAAAAAGAGGATTTTTTGGATTTTTTCCTAGTGAAGAGCATTTTTAATCGGACCCCCTCCGGGAACTAATAAAAAAGTTCCATAATGGGATCCTCCCCCTTTTCCAATTCAGATTGGGGGCCCTTTGGAAAATTTTGGGACCAGCATTTAATAAAACGCAAGGGGGACACCCAATCTGACTGACCATCAGTTACCTCATAGTCTGAATAGACCTTCAAAAAACGACAGAGGAGGGCGGGGCGTAAACATGGGGGGAAAGGGGGTTGGGGAGGGGACCAGGGAAAAAGGGAAAACCCTTTTAATAAATCGGTTAAAAATTTTTAATCAGCAAAAATTTAATGTCAAAGGAAATATTTTTTTGTATTAAAAAAGGGTTTGGGGTTTTCCCCCACTTTTGTTTTGATATATATAAAAAACCACTATTAATGTCCCATCGGTTAGTAGAAAATAAATATCAAAAATCATTTACCAAATTACATCAAATACTGTTGAATTAAAGAATAAAAACAAATTGTAAAGAATTAAGGGAGGAAAGGGTTTTTGAGGATGAAACCCCCCGGATTTTGAAGAATTGGTTAGGATCACTAGTTTAAAGACAGCTGGCGGTGAATCTAGGATAGCGCCCCAAAACACAACCTAAGGAAAAACCTTCTTGTCCGCAAAGAGTATTTTTATCCATTTTCCAAATTTCCCGATTTAAATAATAGGAGAGTTTCCCAAAATAGGATAGAGGAGGATTTGTGGTTTGCGTGATTTAGATTTGCCATAATAAGCAAATCAAAGAGGGAAAAAAATCCCCCAAAAAAAAATTTTAACCAAAAGGAAAAAAATAAACATTTAAAAAAAACTACAGAACAAAGACAGGTTGACAATTAAAAAAAGTGCAAAGGGGGGGGGGGATTATTTTTTCTTGATAAAGATCTGTACAAAACCCGGGAAAAAAAAATCCCCCTATTGGGTTGGGAAATAAAAAATATAAGAAATACAAAAAAGCCCCACAACAAATAATTTGAAAACCCTCTCCAAAATTTTGTATTTTGAAAGGATTAAAAATGGGGGGTTTCTTAAAACAACAAAAAGCGGAAAAAATGGATATAAAATAACCCTATAAAAAGCCAATTTCCATGCTTTACCCAAAGGGGCATAAAAAAGTGTTCCCACCCCCTTTTTGACCCATGCCTCAGGACGGCTCTTTAAATGAGGAAAAGGGATGATGGGGGGTTGTTTTAAAAGGGTTTCAAAACCCCTGGGGCATGAGATTACCCGGGGGCCCCTTAAAAGATACCAAAAAAAAATTGGGGTTTCAATTTAGAGTTGGTAATGGCGACTTTGGGGGGAAAAAGGTTTTTCTTGTGATGTTGTGGCATTATAAACCCCGCATCCCACACGACCAGGCCCTCCAAATCCTCCGGGGTTTTTTAATGAGAAACAGCGACTTCCCATACACAGGGAAAAAAAAAAAGTTTTTTTTTTATTTTTGGTAATAGAATATCTACTTTAAAACAATTTTTTTATGTTTGACAAAAGTTTCTATTATCAAAATTTTAGGAGCATTTTATGGGAGCAGGGTTTTCGCCTCCCCGGCTTTAAAATTTTTTTATGTCTGCCTGGGGGGGAGATTTAAATTTTTCAATCGGAACAGCCATTTTTAAAAAATATCAAAAAGGGATTCTAGTTTTATAGACGACTGGGGGTTATAATTGGGTTTGGGGTTTGGGAAAAGCTAAAGGGGGTTTTTTTCACCTATATAAACAAACAAAACCCAAAAGGGTTTAAAGTTCAAGTTTGAAAATCGGAAAGGGTACCCAAATTTAATTTCCTGGATGTACCCGATTTGGGGCGGAGGATGGCCCAAAAAAAAGTTTTTACCGTTTTAGGGAAAAACCCAAACCCCTAAAAAAAAAAAATTTTTTAGAGTAACTTTATGCCATCCCCCCACATGTGGTAAAAAAAAAATGCCAGTTGGAGAAATTATTCGAGCCAAAAAAAAACCCGCACCTTTCCCAGCAAGAATATTTTTTACACAGCAAAAAGATATTTGTAATAAACTTAAAAGGGAAAGGGGGGTTCTCACAAAAAAATTTTTAATTTGAGCTATAACTACCGAGTAGACAAAATGAGAGAAAACAAAATTTTTGTTAAAAAATTTTAAAAAGGATACTTTAAAGGGGGGCATTATTTGTTTTCGACTAACTACAGTGGGAAATTTTTACCAAATAAAGGGGCAAAATTAAAACAAATTTTGGGGGGGGCCCATATTATTTCGTTTTAAAAAAATCAATCAAACAAAAAAGTTGAAAAAATAACATCAGATTTTTCCCAAAAAAAACTCCTACCATAGGGTCACGTGTGTCGCCTAGTTTATTTGATACTGGAAGGACTATGTCTAATACATGGTTAAACATCACAGGATTTTACACATGTGGTCATAAAATATGCAAAATGTGTAAATATGTTAACAATACTGCTGCTTTTACATCTTATTCAAATAATAGGTCTTTCTCTATCAAAAGCTTTGTGAATTGTAACACTAAATTTGTTATATACTTGGTAAGCTGCGACAGTTGCAGGATACAATATGTCGGATGTACAACAGGTCCCCTTAAAGTACTTATTAGAAGACATATGTCGGATGTTTATAAACAAGATCAATTTAAAACATCAGCAGTATCAAAACATTTCTCTGAGGTCCATGGAGGAGATCTAAGTACGCTTTCAGTGATTGGAATAGAGCAAGTACATCGTTCAGTGCGAGGTGGAGATTTACACAGGAAACTCCTAGCCAGGGAGGCCTGGTGGATCTTCCACCTCGACACTAGAACACCAAAGGGGTTAAACATAAAACAAGATATACAATATCACTATTAAACTATTTCTTGGTAACTTACAATAATGAGAATGTATACTGAGGAGTTATATATGTTTTATCACTTGGTATAATAGCTAAATGCATTTTAATGTTTGTGAGTACACGTCATGTTTGAAAGGTCCTTTATAAGGGAGTCAGTGACCTATGAGAACCAGCCATGAGTAAGGGTCACGTGACCCGAAACGCGTCGGCGTCTTGACTCCATTCAGCAGTTAGAGGTGGTGGGTCTCTCGTTTACACGTTTGTCACTATTTTTAAGAAGATGGAATAAAGAAAAATTGGGAATTGATTTTTTAATCATGCCCAGTATGCAACCTGCTTATGTGTTCGTTTCCCACATAAAAGTTGAAAAAAATCGCTGGAGCCGGTTCACCGTTTTCTTATATTCTCTTGGCTACTCCGGTTTTTGCCACTCCAGAATGTAATTTTGCCACTCTTGACCTCATGCTGTGTGGTGCCGCCGTCACCCCCAAACCTCTGTCACTGATTTTTGCCACCCGAGCCACAGCTTGTTTTTTCCAGCTGTTGCTGCCATGACTTTATCAGGCACATTCATCTTTAGTTTTTGGGGCAGTTTTCGCCATCTCTAGTTATTTACCTTTGGGGTATTTTTAGATGGGGAGTTTGTATTGAGGTGGGAAATGGGAGGAAATTGCTGGGAAAATGAGGAGTCTAAAAGTGTTTGTGTGATAACTGCTGCAGAGACAAGTTGTGGCCGGGAGAAGTCATTTATTGCGGTCTGGACTGCATGGATAGAAAAGTGAAAGAGAATGACTCCCATCAGAGAATGTGTTATGATGGTCTGGACCAGATGTAGAAAAAAAAAAGGGGGCAAGAGAACAACTTAATTGGGTGGGGAACCCCCTTTAAAATGAAAACTGCAGTTTGTAACCCATTTATGATGAAAAAACCCCTGCTTTTTAAACGGGGTATTCCCAAACAAAAGGGTCAGGGTATGGTGTTTAATCGGGGTCCGTGTTTTTTGGGGTTTTAAAAAGTGACGTACGGGGGTTTTTTTTAGTTTTTTATGCTGGATTTAAATGTGGTCGGGTTTTGAGGCGGGGGGGGGTTTATTAGGGGGCTTCATATTTTTGTTGTTTTTTATTTTGTCTTGTTTTTATTTTTGGCCCCAGTAAATGGTGATTTTTTGGGTTTACTTAGAAGTGATATTTTGATGGAATTTTTTTGGTCTTTAAATTTATTTGTTATTGGTTTTTGGGGTTTTGGGTTAAAATGGTTTGGGGGGGTTTAACATTATGGTGGAACAGTAAACCCGTGGTGAATGCACTAAATAATTTTTCCCTTGTATGACCCGCAGAATCCCAGTTTAAGTAAATTAAAATGTTTTGTTGGAAAAAATTCCAAAAAAAAGGGCTAAAAAAAAAAAAAAAAAAAAAAATAAATTTTTTTTTTCCCTTTTCAGGGCCAAAAAGTTTTTTTTTGGGGGAAGGGGATGTTGGGGGGTGTAAAAGAGAAACAGACGCTTTGGCTTTTAAAAATTTATAGTTTTTAGTTTCATAGTTTTGTAAGGCCCAAAAAAAAGAGAAAGCCCTTTCCAAAGTTCACCCCTTTTGGTGCTAAGGTGTTGACCCAGTGGAAGGAAAAAAAAACCCCAATGGGGTAGAACCCAAATGCCCTACCCTTAGGAAAAATTTCCCTTCTAAATTAAATCTGGCAATAGAAAAACCCCGGTTTCAAGGGACCCCCCTCCAGAACCCTTTAACCAAAACCCTTTTATATTTTTTTCGCTCCAAAAATTTAAACCCAAAACCCTTTTTGAACTCTGCCCAGTAAATTTCCCCTTTGACAATTTTTTTGGGCCAAGGGGTTCCCACGTCTCCGGTCTTACAGTAAAGAATCCCTTTTTTATGTTTATGTAGAAACTTTTTTTTTCCTAAAGACTTGGGATACCCCTTTGTTTAGTTTACAGCCCTGGGTTTTAAAAAAATTTTTAAAAAATTTTTTTTTTTTTTTATTTAAAAATTTTTTTTTTTCCCCCCCCCCTTTTTTTTAAAAAAAAAAAATTTCCCAAATTTTTTTTTTGGGGGTTTTTTTTTTTTTTTCCCCTTTTTTCCCCCTTTTTTTTTTCCCAAATTTTTCCCCCTTTTAAAAAAAATTCCAAAAATTTTTTTTTTTTTAAAAATTTTTTCCCCTTTTTTCCCCCCCCAAAAATTTTTTTGCCCCGGGGGGGGGGGGTTTTTTTTTTCAAAGGGTTTGTTTTCCCCCCCCGGGGGGTTTTCCCCGGTTTTTTTTTAAAAAAAGGGGGGTTTCCCCCCCCTTTTTTTTATTTTCACCAACCCTTTAAAAAAATTTTTTTTTTTTCCCCCCCAAATTTTTTTAAATTTCCCTTTAAAAAAAACCCCCCTTTTTTTTTTTCCCTTTTTTTTTTTTCAAAGGGGGTTTTTTTAAAAACCCTTTTTTCCCTTTTTTAAAAAAAGGGGGTTTTTTAAAAAAAACCCTTTTTTAAAAAAAAAAAAGGGTTTGGGGGGAAAATTTTTTTTTTTTTAAAAAAAAAAAAATTTTAAAAAAAACCCCCCAAAAGGGTTTTTTTTTTAACCCTTTTTTTTTTCGGGAAAAATTTTTTAAAAAAAAAAAAAAATTTCCCCCTTTTCCCCTTTTTTCCCCCTTTTTTTTTTGGGCCCAAAAAATTTTAAAAAAAATCCCAAAAAAAAATTCCGGCCCCCCCCTTTTTTGGGCCCCCCCCCCTTTTTTTTAAAAAAAATTTATAAACAGGAGGCCAAAAAAAATTTCCGGGGGGCCCCTTTTAAATTTTTAATTTTTTTAAATTTTCCAAAATTTTTTGGGGGGAAAAAAAAAATTTTTAAAAAAAAAAAACCCCCTTTTTTTTTTAAATTTCCCCCTTTTTTTCAAATTTTTTTGGGGGGGGGGAAAATTTTTTAAAAATTTTTTTTTTTTTTAAAACCCCTTTTTGGGGCCCAAAAAAAAAAGGGGGGTTTTTTAAAAAATTTTTTAAAATTTCCCCGGGGGGGGGGGGTTTTTTTTTTTTTTTTTTCCCCCTTTTTTTTTTTTTTTTTTTTTTTTTTTAAAGGGGGGGGTTTTTTTTTTTTTTTTAAAAAAAATTTTAAAAAATTTTTTTTTCTTTTTTTTCAGGGAAAAAAATTTTTCCTTCCCTTTCTTCCCTTTTTTTAAAAAAAAAAAAAAAGGTTTTTTTGGTTTTTTAAAAATTTTTTTCCCTTTTTTTTTTTTTTTTTCCCTTTTCCCCCCTTTTTCCCCAAAGGGGTTTTTTTTTTTTAAATTTTTTTTAAAATTTTTTTTTTTAAAAAAAAAATTTTTGGGGGGGGGTTTTTTTTCAAGGGGTTTTTTTTTTTTTTTTTTCCCCCCTTTTTTTTTTTAAAAAATTTTTTAAAAAAAAAATTTTTTTTTTTTAAAAAAATTTTCAAAGGGGTTTTTTTAAATTCCCACCCTTTTTTTTAAAAAAAAAAAATTTTTTTTTTTTTTTGGGCCAACCAAAAAAAATTTTTTCCCCCAACCAAAAAAAAAAAAAAGGCCTTTTTTTTTTTTCCAATTTTGGGGTTTTTTTTTAAAAATTAAAAAAAAAAATTTAAACGGAAAAAAAACCCCCCCCAAAAAAGGGGAAAAAAAAATTTTAAAAAAGGGGGGAAAAAATTTTTTGAAATTTTTTTTTCCCCTTTCCCAAAAAAGGGGGGGAAAAAAGGGGGGGGCCCCCCTTTTTAAAATTTTTTTTTTCCCCCAAAAAAAAAAAATTAAAAAAAATTTTTCCCAAAACCAAAAAACCCAAATTTTAAAAAAAATTTTTTTGAACCCCTTTTCCCCCCCCTTTTTTGGGTTTTTTAAATGAAAAATTTTTTTGGGGGGAGCCCCCAAAAATTTTTTAAAACCCAAATTTTTTTTTTTTCCCCCCCCCCCTTTTTTCCGGGGAAATTTTGTTTTTTCAAAAATTTTTTAAAAAAATTTTTTTTAAAAGGGGGAAAAAATTTTTCCCCCAAAAAAGGTTTTTAAAAAAAAAAAAATTTTTTTTTAAAAAAAAAAAAAATGGGAAAGGGGGAAAATGGGAAAAAAAATTTTTTTTAAAAAACCCCTTTTTAAAAAAAAAAACCGGGGAAAATTTAAAAATTTTTGGTTTTCCCGGGTTTTTTTAAAAATTTTTTTTAAAAAAATTTAAAAATTTTTTAAAAATTTAAAAAAAAAAATTTTTTTTTTAAAAAACCCCTTTTGGGGAAAAAAAAGGGAAAATTTTAATTTTGAAAAAAATTTTTTTTTTGGGGGGGTTTAAAAGGGGGTTTTTTTGGGGCAAAAATTTTTTAAAAAAAAAAAAATTTTGTTTTTTTGGGCCCAAAATTTTTTTTTGGGGGAAAAAAAAACCCCCTTTTTAAAAAAACTTTTTTTTTTGGGGGGGAGTTTTTGGGGAATTAAAGGAATTACCCAAAAAAAAAAAAATTTTTTTTTTTAAAAAATTTTTTTCCCCGGGCCGTTTTTGGGGGTTCTTTTTTTTTAAACCCCTTTCCCCCTTTTTTTTTTTTTTTAAAAAAATTTTTTTTTTAAAAACCCTTTTTTTCTTTTTTTAAAAACCCCCTTTTTTTTTTTTTAAAAAATTTAAAAATTTTTTTTTTTTTTTGGTTTTTGGGTTTTTTTTTAAAGGAAAAAAAAATTTAAAAAAAAAATTTTAAAAAAAAAACCCAAAAAAAAGGGGGTTTTTAAAAAAATTTTTTTTTAAAAAAATAGATAGTTGTTGTGACTGAAACAGAAATACAGTAAATACAGTATATGGACATAAGAAATACTGCTGAAGGCATGACAGCTGTTAACAATTCATTTAAATACTGCTTAAAACAGCATTACAGGGTGGTCTTCTGCCATGTGACAGCTGTCAGCTTCACCTGGTCTTACCCTGCCATTCAGCTCACCTTTGAGAAGACAATAGACAATTCAGTCATAACTCTTAAAACACTGGAATCTAAATGTGTATCATTATGTACAGAAGTGTACATTTGGTGGGTACAATTCTGCTAATCTAAAGGGAACATCTTACCTTCAAAAGCAATAACATATCCATTCCTTTCCAGTGCTGCAGTGTAAAGCAGGGAGATAAGTGTAGGTTCTAGAGACTCTTGGAGAATCTTAAAGTGCTTTTCCAGTTTTTATGACTTATTTGTTGGTTGAATAGGAAACTACACACTTTTCTAATATACAGTACTTGTACTCTCTGTAGTGTTGTTACAGCCAAAGGGCATGTAGTGACATTACTGTCACATGTTACAGTCCTTTTGTCTACTGAACAGACTAGGTTTAAATAAACTTCCAGTATGACTGGACTGTTTCTTGAGTTGTGCAGGCCTTGCAACCACCTTCCTTTCCTTTAAATACATCTGGCATCACCAGGTACGTGAAAATCCAGTCTATTAAAGTTTAGTATCTCTCTTTCATGGTGAATGGCATTAAAAAATCCACAATTGCAGGTTTTTTGTTTTTTTTTTTGGTCACTTTACCTGCCAATAGATTTGAATTGACAAGTAATCAAAAAGCTGCATGCATCCTAAAATGGTACTGATAAAAAATTACAATTCAGTCTGAAAAGAATGAGACCTTTTCATACATGAAAAATAAAAAAAGTTATTGGGCTCACAAAATGGCACAGGTATGCACGATTTAGTTTAAAAAAAATAATAATAAAACATAGTGAAAACGAAAAAATTGTAATGTAATTTTTACCAAACAGGGAATAAAAAAAATCCTCACAAAAATCGCACTTTTAAATTTCTTCCCATTTTACTCCACATATAATTTTTTGTTTCCCAGTACATTATGGATGTAGCAAACTTTAATTTTACATTGATATCACAGGTTTTTGCATTACCACAAAAAAGGTCATAGAAGAGCATTGAAAAAGTTGAGATAACTTTCTGTGCTCTGATATCATGGTGCATCATTTGTCAAGGATATAAACTTCTTTGACTCTTGCACTTAATACATACCTGCCTGTCTAATGGGGTTCTTCCTACCAAAAAGGAGGTTTATATATCTGCCTATCTATTTTGGGGGTGTACATATTTACTATATGAGGGACCTAAAAAACTAAGGTATGGTGACACAAAAGATGACTAAAATTGTTTCCACTGTGGTTAGTTTTACAGTTTAGGGGTACTATTACTGTGTGGAGTACATTGTTACTATTTAGGGTACTATGGATGAGGAATTTGTACTGGATTAGGAACCGCTAGGAATGTACTGCAAAACTGATGATTCTAAGATGTTTGGGTAGTAAATTCTGCAGAGACATGGCATTAGTTTGCTTTCTCATAATTTTGATATATAAACTACTGATCTAATTATATATCTTTTCTTATTTGCCTGTTGCTTTTTCTCTTTTTCTTAAATAGATAAAAAAGCCACAAGAATTAAGAATTGTACCAGTGAGTAAATCTCATTAAAGGAGTTTTATCGTTTGAGCTGTTCGGGCTGTTCAGCTAATTTTCTCAGATTGAGTTGGAAATCCAGGGCGGTCTCTCCTGTCAGCAGGCTGTCTCTCCATCCAGGAGGCGTTCCCCTCCTCACTGAAGAACTGTGACATCATCTTTTTGTTTTGAAGCAGGGATGCAGAAGGTTGTCTGGATATAACACTCTGAGCTCCTGCATGCTTATGTCTGCAAACCTTGAGGCTCCACAAGCTGCAGCAAGGACCTATTATATCTCTTAATTTACACACAAACTACACTGAAAGCCAGCAGCTTTAACTTCTGTTCTAGTGGTGTTCACCCAAATTGTACTGACAACAGGCAGAGATCCTTTTCTCAACTGCAAGGACAAAAAGTTAGCTTCAAGTAAAGATCTCTTCTTTTGCTGTCAGTGACATGTGAGTGAAAACAATGGGAGGAGAAAAAAATCAGCTTTGAGAGAAGGGCCCTGCTCAGCTTGTAAAAATACTTGGGCTGGTGGTGCAGCAATAGAGAATTGCTTTTGCAAAGAAGGGGTTTGGAGTTCTAACCCTCACAGAGTATATTCCCCCCCCCCCACAAATTCTACACATATGTAGAGAAACCTCAAATATATATGTCAATCTCTATAATGATATATATACACATACATAGCTCCCTCCTATATCATGTCTCATCCCCCAGAGTATATGCATTGTATACACATTATGTTGTGGAAGTTGGGCCCTTGGTTTGTGACTTTTTTCCTTTTTCAAAAGAGGGGGCTTGAACTCCTAACCTCTCTCTTGCATAGTGGATCAGCTAAGCACTGGACTATACAAGCAGCTTATACAGACACAGTGTTGAATCCTTATGTTATACACTACAGATGATGACATCATAAGGAGGCAGGGCTTGCATTAGATCTGAGGAACAGAACACCCTCTTTTCAAAGTAGCAGCTTAAGGACTGGATCTGTGAGGAGGTGAATCAACCTCTTGGCAAAAGCCCTTTAAACAGCCAGTAATTGCCCAGATCATCACCCTAGAGCTGGGAGATGTACATAGAGCCAGCAGACCTTGGTTTTACTACTGATTTTAACAGCTCAGAGGGGAGTAAACACAGAGTGTGCAGGCAGCCATCACAGCACAGGGGGCGTGGCCTGGGCGTTTCCCTGTCTAGGGCGTATCCCAACAGGCTGAATGAAATGTCAGCCAGCGAATCACAGTGCAGGGGCATGTCTAGGGCGCTGGAAACGTCCAGGGGCGTTCCGACCAGCACAGCAGAAATAGAACCAGATTTACAGAGAAGCTCCAATATCTCCTAGACCAAGTGACAGAGTAATGCAACCCAATTACAAAAGTGTCTTTTTTAACCGTCCCATAATCTGAGCCCATGATCTTTGTAACGAAAAAACCCCTTTTTAAAAACCCTTAAAAGTTTTGTGACAAGCCTATTTAGGCTATAATAAACCCTGGTATATTTTCATCATCACATTACAAAGGTTTATAACTTTTTTTTTTGTTGACATAAACTATCAGAACTTGTTTTTAAATGAATGAGTTTTTATTTTTTAATGGCACATTATTGAGATACAATACCTATAACTTATTGCTTAACTTTTATTAAACTCTTTGGAGAAAATAGAAAAAAAACAGTAATTCCGCTATTGCTTTTTATACTTTAAAATTTACGCCATTCTTTGTGCTATACAACTACATTGATAACTTTAGATAACTTTATTTTCTGGGTGAGAACAATTACAACAATACCAAATTTATGCAGTTTTTAGTGTGGCACAACAAAGACACTTTTAAAAAAAAAAGTGTCACTACATTTCAACACCCGTAATATTTTATTATTTTCGATTACCAAGCTATATAAGAGGTTATTTCTTGTGGGATGACTTTTAATTTTGATTAGTACTATTAAGGGTTTTATACAACTTTTTGTTCACTTTTAATACATTTTTTGGGAAGCAAATGAACAAAAAACAGCAATATTGGAACTGCTTGTTTAGTTTTTTATGCCATTTACCATGTGGGATAAATAATGTAATAATTTTATAGTTCTGGATGGGGAGACACTAAATATGTATATTTTTTTCATTTTTTTTCCATAAATGGAGAACAAAGAAAAAGGAAATTGAGAGGTTTTTATTATGTGGGATTTTAAAATTTTTATTTAGAGCTTTATTAAACCTACTACAGTGGTGACCAAAAATATTGGCACCCCTGCAATTCTGTCAGATAATACTCAGTTTCTTCCTGAAAATGATTCAATCAAATTATTTGGTATTATTATCTTCATTTAATTTGTCTTCAATGGAACACCACAAAAAGAATTGTCATAAAGCCAAATTGGATATAATTCCACACCAAACATAAAAAAGGGGGTGGACAAAAGTATTGGCACTGTGATGCTTCTCTAATTTGTGTAAATCACAGCACCTGTAACTTACCTGTGGCATCTAACAGATGTTGGCAAGAACTAAATCACACTTGCAGCCAGTTGACATGGATTAAAGTTGACTCAACCTCTGTCATGTGTGCTTGTGTGTACCACATTGAGCATGGAGAAAAGAAAGAAGACCAAAGAACTGTCTTAGGACTTGAGAATCCAAATTGTGAGGAAGCCTGAGCAATCTCAAGGCTACAAGTCCATCTCCAAAGACCTGAATGTTCCTTTTGTCTACCGTGCGCCCCGTGTCAATCAAGAAGTTTAAAGCCCATGGCACTGTGGCTAACCTCCCTAGATGTGTATGGAAAAGAAAAATTGACGAGAGATTCCAACGCAAGATTGTGCGGATGGTGGATAAAGAACCTCGACTAACATCAAAACAAGTTCAAGCTGCCCTGCCGTCCGAGGGTACAACAGTAAACCCCCCGTTACTATCCTTTGGGCGTCTGAATAAAAAGGGCTGTAGGGGAGTATAATTCCAAAGGAAGACCCCATTTTCTTACCCCGAGACATAAAAAACCCCGGGCTGGGGGGTTTCCCAAAAACCCAAAACCTGAAAAAGGGCCTAAAACGTTTTTGGAAGAATTTTTCTCTGGTCAGATGAGACAAAAGTAAAAGCTTTTTTTGGGAAAAGGCTCAACATAGATTTTACGGGAAAAAAAAAAAGAAGCATTAAAAGAAAAGAACACGGTCCCTACAGTCAAACATGGCGGATTCCCCTGATGTTTGGGGTTGCTTTGTTTCCCCCCTGGCACTGGACTGCTTGACCGCGGGTGCAGGGCATTATGAAGTTGAAGACTACTAAAAATTTTCCCGGCATAATGTTGGGCCCACTGTGAGAAAGCTGGGTCCCCCCCTCGAGGCCCAGGGTCTTCCAGCAGGAAAAATGCCCCAAAAAAAAAACACTTCAAAAAGCCCCTATAAAATGGTTTGAGAGAAAGCATTTGGAGACTCTAAAGTGGCAAAATTGACCCCAACCCAAAAACCCAAAACACCTGTGGAGAGATCTCAAAAGGGCATTTTGGGAAAAGGGAAACCCCTCAAATCCCCAGGGCCCCTGGAGCATTTTACCAAAGAAAAATTGGCCCTAAAATTCCGGGAAGAGCATTGAAAGAAAACTCTTTGAGGTTACCGGAACCCAGTTTTCGCATTTTTTTTGGGTTAAAGGTTTTGCTACCAAGTTTTAAGGTTTTCTTGGTCCCAAATATTTTTTGTCCCGGCCCCATTTTTAAAGTTTTGGGTGAAAGGGAACCCAATTTTTTGTTTTTTGGGCCCTCTTTCCCTGTTTTGTGTTTTTTCCATTGCAAGCAAAAAAAAGGGAATATTTTAAAATACCAAAGAATTTGTGATTGCAATAAATTTTAAAGGAAGAAACTGATTTTATTTACAAATTGCAGTGGTGCCAATACTTTTGGCCACCACTGTATGGGGACTTAAATATGTGATGGTTTGCCTAATAGATATACACTAAAAGCAAATCTTTTGGGCTTAAAAAAAATGCCCCACATGCCAGGGAAACCCCATGGGCCTCCTCCCCCTTCCTCTAAAACCCAAATTGTTTGCTGTGGTCTCTATTGGGTTAAATGACCCAGAACAAAGTTCCTGAGTGACTCACATAAAAGACTTGCCAGTGACAAAAGCACAAATTCATTAAAATTTGTTCATCTTTAAATGGGGCCTAAACCCTTTTCACATTCACTCCCTACATGGAAGCAAAACGTATTTTCAATCTAAATATAAATAAAGGAAACATATCTTTGCATTATTTACCCAGTAGATATATATTAATGCTTGTGTTTTACATCACTTATCTTATTCATATCACTTTTCTAATATCCTTTTGTGTATAAATATGTGACCTCATTTTGTTTTATTTTAAAAAAAAAAAAAAAAAAAATTTTTTCCCCCTTTTTTTAAAACCCCCTTTAAAAAAAAATTAAAAGGGAAAAAAAAAGGGGAGGGCCCTTTTTCCCGGGTTTTGGGGTTTCCTTTTTGGGGGGGGTTCCCCCGGGGGAAAAATATAAAAAACCCCCGGGGGGGGGGCCCCCCCCCAATTTTTTTTAAAAAAGGGGGGAAAAACCCCCCCCCTTTTTTTTTTTTTTTTTGGGTTTTTTTTTTTAATTTTTTTTTTCCCCCGGCCCCCCCCCCCCCCCCCGGGCCCCCCGGGGGCCCCGGGCCCCCGGGGGTCCCCCCCCGGGCCCCCCCCCCCCCCCGGGCCCCCCCCGCCCCCCCGGGGGCCCCCCCCCCCCCCCGGGGGGCCCCCCCCGGGGGAAAAACCCCGGTTTTTGGGGGGGTTTTTTGGGGGGAAAATTTTTCCCCCCCCCCCCCGGGGGGGGCCAAGGGGGTTTTTTTGAGTTTGGATTTTTTAACCGTTTTTTTTAAACCTTCCCCTTTGGCCCCCGCCCCGCCGTTTGCCCCTTCCCCGACCCCCCTTCCCCCCCGAACCTTTTGGCCCCTTCCCCCCGGCCCCCTTTTTTTTCCCCCCCCCAACCCCCCCCCCCCCCGGGGAAAAAACCCCCCGGGAAAAAAACCCCCCCCCCGGGGGGGGGGGGGGGTTTTTTTTCCCCCGGGGGTTTTAAAACCCCCCCGGGGGGGGGGCCCCCCCCCCCAGGGAAACCCCCCCTTTTTAAAAATTTTGGGGGGCCCCCCGGGGGGGGCCCCGGAAACAAGGGGGGGCCCCCCCCCAAGATGCGGGGGCCCCCCTTTTTTTTCCCCTTTTGGGGCCCGGAAAACCCCCCCAAGGGTTTTCCCCCCCCCCAAAAAAAAGGGCCCCCCGGGGTTTTCCCCCCCCTTTTTGGGGGCCCCCCCAAAAAAATTTCCTTTTTTAAACCCCCCCTTTTTTTTTAAAATTAATTTTTGGGGGGGGGCCCCAAAAAAACCCCCCGGGGGGGGTTTTTTTTTTTTGGCCCCCTTTTTTTTTTTTTTTTTTGGGGGGGTTTTTTTCCCCCCCCCCAAATTTTGGGCCCCCAAATTTTTTTTTTTAAAAAATTTTTTTTTTTAAAAACCCAAAAGGGAAAAAAAAGGGGGGGGTTTTTTAAAATTTCCCAAAAAACCCCCCTTTTTTTTTAAACCAAAATTTAAAAAACCCCCAAAAATTTTTTTTTAAAAAAAAAAAAATTTTAAAGGGGCCCCCCAAAAAAAATTTTTTTTTCCCCCCCAACACCCCCTTTTTTTTTGGGAAAAGGGGAAAGGGAAAAAAAAAAAACCCCAGGCCCCCCCCCGGGGGGCCCCCTTAAAGGGCCCGGGGGGGCCCCAAAAAAAGGGGAAAAAAGGGGGGGGCCCCCCCCCCCAAATTTCCCCCCAAAAAAGGGGAAAAAAAAAAAAAACCGCCTTCCGGAACCCGGGGGTTTTTTTAAAAAAAAAATTTTTTTTTCCCCCTTTTTTTAAAAATTTTTTTTCCCGGGGGAAAACCCCCAAAGGGCCCCGGCCCGGGGGGCCCCCTTCCCAAAAATTTTTTTCCCAACCTTTTTTTTATAAATTTTTTTAAAATTTTTTAAAAATTTTTTCCCCTTTGGGGGCCCCCCCCACTTTTAAAAACCCCGGGGTTTTGGGGAAAAAAGGGGGGGGGTTTGGGCCCGGGTTTTTCCAAATTTTTTTTTCCCCCCATTAAAAATTTTTTTTCCCCCAAATTTTTAAAAACCCTTTAAAATTTTTTTTCCCCCCAAAAAACCCCTTTTTTTTTTCCCCCAAAAAAGGGGCCCAAAAAAAAAAAAAGGGGGGGGTTAAAAAGCATTTAGCACTGTTCTCTATGTGGGAATGATGGCTCTTATTGTGGTTCCAAAATAAGTCCCAATTTTGATTATCAAAGCACAACTATTTTTTTCCCTAAGGGAAAAAAACTGAGACCTTTTTGACTCAGGGATGACAAATGTGAACGAACCCCTTTCCTAAACAATGTAAAGGGGCCCTTTTTCACATGTGTTTTTTTGCGTTTTTTTTCACTTGGCCCTTTCTGCACCTTTCAATTTAAAAAAACCTTTTTTACAGCAAGCAACCCAAAAACCCAAAAAATACAGTTTTTCCAGAACCAAGAGCACAAAAAGTTAGAGAAAATTAAAATAGGGGGCCCTCCTTTGTTATCCCAAACTGTTTTGGGGGGGTGTTTCAAGTGAGGGATTTTAAATTTCCATGTTTTTTAAAAAGCAAAGGGGGCTTTCACACACGCAGTTTGGTTTCAGTTTAAAAATGTGCTCCAATTAAACTTCCTTTTTTATCGCGAATTTTTTTCAGTTGTCTAAATTATTTCCAAAAAAGGGGTTTCAAATAAGTAATCCATTTGCTGCGTTTGAAGTCCTTTTGGATACAAACCTACTAATTGATATTCACCCTTTAAAAAATTTAGTGAACTTTAAAGTAGCTTGCTGGAAAAAAAAGGCAGTTTAATTGGGGGCACAGTTAGGAGCTTTTACACAGCGCAGTTTTGGGGCAGTTTTTTTTAAATGGGGCCCCCAATTTAAAAACCTTTATTTCCCGCAAGAATTTTTTTTTTACTTTTCCTCAAATGTTTTTAAAAAGTGAGCAATCAATTGTGTGTCTATAATCCACAAAATCAAATTCAAATTAAATCATTGGGTTTTTACTTGAAAAACTTTTGGGAAAAATTTTGACAATGAAAAGGGAAAATTGCCTTTGGTTTAAAAAGGCAGTTTTAAAATTTGGGGGCTTTTAAAAATGCACCAAATGCGCTGTGTGAAAGCACCCTTTTAAAACTCAACAAAAAATGTGCGTGTGAAATCATCCCCAAAGGGTTCAAAAACAAAAATTGATTAATCACTTAAAAACCCCTTTTCCCCCAAAAATTTAGATAAATCAAAAAAGCTTTCTAGTTAAAAAAAAGCAGGTTAGTTGCAAATGCAAATTAAATGCAAAATGAAAACCAACACACCAAAAAAGGAAACCCTGTGAAAGCACCTTTTAACATTGTTTAGGCGGGGTACATGTTCCCCATTTGGTATGCAAGATACAAGGTCATTGGTCATTGGGTCCTGCCAGAAAAATCCCGCTTTGAGTTTTGGTCGCTTGCCACGGCCGTTATGATTAAGCCGTGGGTTTTTGGCATAGTTGGGCTAAAATTTTTGTTTAATAGTGGTTTAACTAGGGGTTTTCTCCCTGCATTTTTTGATTGATTCCGGCGGAATTTTGGGGGGCCCGGGAAAACCCCGCAAACCCCCGGGGTTTTGGCTCCTTGCTCCTGGGGGATTAAGGGTCTATTTCCCATCTGATCTTCCGTTTCTTCTTACCCATTGCCTTTTTCCTTAGTTCTCCCGGAAGGGATAAAGGGTCCTTCTGTCTCCTTTCCCTTTTGTTATACTGGTTTTTTGCCTTAATGCGCTCTTATTCTGTGCCTCCCTGGTTACCTTAATCTGGGTTTTTTTCACGTTATTTTCTGCCTTTTTACTTTTTAAGGGATTCCCGATAGTTACCCACTCGGTTTTCTTGACCCTTCCCCTTTTTGTGTTTGTAAGTTTTTTCTGCGCCTTGTGGTTTTTTACACTATTCAGTATAGGGGTCATTTCCCCTGGGTTTGGGGGTGATTTTTAAAAGGGGAAATTGGGGACCCCAAAAAGGGAGGGGGTAGGGGTTTGGGGGCCCTGTCAGGGGCCCCACATTTTCGTGGGCTGTTTGTGCGCCCCCGACTGGTCCCTTCAATTTTAACAGGCCCTTTCCCCTTCGACCCCTCCCCTGTTCAATATTATTACCGACTTGTTTAAACCCGGGGGCCGTTGGTGAAATTGGGGCCTCGTTTTTTGGGATGGCGGGGGTTTTAATCAAAATCTCAACCCTCGTTTTTGGGTGCCTTAAAAAAAAAAAGGTACCGGACTTTCCCCCCCTCTTGTCCCTTCCTGCTCCCGTTTTTTTTGGATTAGTGGGATCATAAGTCTAAGATACCTTTTAAACCCGATCGCTTTGCGGGAAAACCCGACAGGTTCCCAAACCCTTAAAGGGGAAACATTTTAAATTTTTTTTAGCTTAAATATTTTACCACTGAAGGCTGAGAAAGTACAGTTTTTGTTTCTCTCCTCCCGGGCCAAACCCCAGGGAAATTTTGGGGGTTTTTTACCCTCTGAAGCCCCAAAAGTGGAAATCAGTGGACCCGGTTTTTTTTTGGGTTTAGGGGAAGGGGTTTTGAATCCCCCAAATTTTGTGGCATGGGCAGAGAAAACATTTGCTATCAAATTTAGCCCGGGGCCCCGCTCGGCCCAAAAACTACTGTTCCGAAATTCCGAAATGTGTTTTTTGACTGGAGGGGGGTAGGACCAAACCCCCCGAAGCCCTTTTTGGACAAGGGGTGTTTTGGCCGTAAAGGATTTTCTTTTGGTAAACCCTCTAAAACCCCCGAGACTCTGGGGGGTGACTTTATGGACTTTAGCCCCTGGGCTACGACCGAAGGGGGGGGGGGGGGGGGGGGGCCCAGGGAAGGGCCAGGGGGAAAAACCCAAAGGGGGGTTTTATGTTCCCGTCAAGTGGGCTTTCCTGTAAAAAATTTTTTTTTTCTTTGGGGAAATTCTTTTCTCCCCCTCCCCTTCAGTTTTGGGGGAAAAAAACCCCCTGGGTTGGGTTTTTTAAACTGCTGCCACCCGGGGAGACACCCCGGGTTTGGGGAAAGCTTTTTGCCTTTATTTCGGGAAAGGGTGACCATTTCCCGAGAAACCGGCCCATTAGGCTTAACCCCACCCCAAAGGGAAAAGAAGTCTGCCAATTTTCCAAAAAGGTAACTCGGATTTTACAAAAAACTCCAACTCAAATAACAAGTTTGTTTTGCCCCTTTAAAATTGGTTTCTAGGGTCCCTGACCCTTTTTTTTTTGCTATGATTGAACCCCTGGTGCTGGTTTAAATTTTATCAGTTTTGGTGTTGCAAAAAACCTTGGGGTTTTGGAAATTGTTCCTTTGGGTTTTTTTTTCTCCCCCTTTTTTTTTTTTGGTTTCCCGGTTTTAGAAATTTACCTCCCTAAACCGGGGGGGAAGAATAAAATTTGTATGATGAGGGGCATTTTAAATGGTTTGGGGGTTCGCATACTGAAAAAATTCCCTTTTTTTTATGGAAAAATCTCTGCAAAATTATTCTTGGGTTCCCCGGCTCTGCCTCCCAAATCCCGGGGTTCCCACGGGGGAACCACCAAGTTGAAACAAATGGGGTGGCCCCATGTTTGGGGCCCCTTTCGGGAAAATAGTGAAACCTTTGGGTGTGTGCTGTTTAATGGGGTCGGAAGGGGGGGGCGGGGCCCACAGGGGATTGATCTTCGGGGGCCCACCCTACTATACATGAAAATTTGGCCTTTTGGGCAATCGGGCCCCTTTTACAAAATAATACAAGGGGTGCAAAACAGAAATAAATGTGTAGAAAAATAGCAAGAGATTTTACATATCTTTCTGTCTCACATATCAAAGCACAGGGCAAAAATAGCTCCAACCCTATCCCCCCCCACCAATAAAAAAACCCCCCCCACCCCCATAAATATCCCCCCCAGGTTTTCCCCTTTGGGCAAGCCTAAAAACCACCTTCTAAAAAAAAACACCAAGGGAAAAAATGTTTAAAAATCTAATCCTAACACGGGGGAATCAGGGAAACAAGTACCCTGGCAAATTTTGGGTGCCGATATAAAACCCACAACACCGCCCTATAAGAGAACAAGAGGGGCGGAACACCAGCTCAGGTATAACTACAACACCCCCATATAGAGACCCATAGAGGTCAGACACCCGCTCCGGTTTTTTAACCTACAACAACCCCCATTATAGAACCCCATAGAAGTCAGGGCCAAATCAGGTAAAAACTTACAACCCCCACCATTTAGAGACCCCAAAAGAGGGGCAGGGGCACCACTCAGGTATAACCTACAACACCCATAGAAAAGACCAAAATAGAGGTCAGAAACCCCCAGGGATAACCTACAAACCGCCCTATAGAGAAACCCCAAAAAAGGTCAGGGCCCCAGCTCGGGTATAAACCCCCAACACCCGATAGAGATCTGGGCACCAGCCAGGGATAACCTACAAAAATGCTTTAAAAGGGGACCACAAAGAGGTCAACACCCGCTCAGGTAAACCCCACAACAGCCATATTTAAAAACCACATAGAGGTCAGACCCAGCTCAGGTCACATCACATTAAGTTAAACAGCACTGATCCCAATTTTAGAAGTTAAAAAACGGGACTCACCAGAGATATATTTTTTGATGAGTGTTCTCTTTTTCTTGGATGTTTTTTTTCCCTTTTTTTTCTGCATCCGTTCCGCCCATCATGATGAAATTTTCCCGGGCCCCAAAAAAATCCCCGCAGAAATTCCCCAAATATCTTGAATCCCCAAAAATTCCCCGCACCCCTTTTTTCTATTCCCACCTCTGAAAAAACTTCCCCGGGGGGGGAGAGCGGGTACAAGCCCTAATTTGAAGGGCCCAGATCCTAAAAGGTTGGGGGGTGGGTGGGGGAGGACAACCCTCTGGAGATAATGGGTACAACTAGGGCTGCTTCCCTCTCAATTATATTTTCCAGGTAGGTAAAACAAGGACCCCCCAGGTAGGGGAGGAAATAGGCAAGGCCCCAAAACTGTAGGTAGGTTGGGTTTTTCCCCTTAAAGGGAAGTTGTAGGTAGGGTTTGGGTTCCCCCTTTTTTAGGCTGCAAGGGGAGTTAGGGCCCCCCTTTTGGGAAATAACCCTGCAGTTAGGGCTTCCCCTTAAGTGGGATACAGGCAGTTAAGGCCTTTAAGGGAGTTTTCAGGCAGTTAGGGGGCCCCCTTTAGGTAGTAAAAGGTTTTTTAAAGGGGGGCCTTTTGTAGTGTGCAGGAAGTCAGGGCCCCCCCCTTTTTTTTCTGTGTAGGTAGTAAAGGGCCCCCCCTTTATTTTTTATGTAGCTAGGGCCCCCCTTTGGGAGTCAGGGCCCCCCTTTGTACCAGGGCCCCTTTGTATTTAGGGGCCCCCCTTTTTGGGCCAAGGGCCCCCTTTTTTAACCCAGGGGCCCCCCCTTTTTTACCCAGGGACCCCCTCTTGGTTGCCCAAGGGGCCCCCCTTGTTAGCAAAAAAAGGGCCCCCCTTGTTTTGTCAGGACCCCCCCCGTGCCATGGTTTCCCTTTTTTTGTAACCAAGGGGCACCCCCCTTTATAAACCCCGGGACCCCCTTTTAGCCAGGGAAAACCCCCCTTGTAGCCCCCGGGAAACCCCGGTTTTTGTCAGGGCCCCCCCCCCTTTGTTTTTGGGGCAGGGGCCCCCCTTAAAGGTTTTGGTAGTCCCGGGCCCCCTCCCTTTAGTCGGGCCCCCCCCCTTTTAGCCCGGGCCCCCCCCTTTTACCCGGGGGCCCCCTTTGTAGGCCAGGGCCACCCCCTTTTAGGGCCCGGGGCCCCCTTTTAGCCAGGGCCCCCTTGTGCGAGGAAACCACCCTTTTTCAGGGCCCCATTGTAGCCAGGGGCCCCCCTTTAGTCCCGCCCCCCCCCCCCCTTTTTCAATCAAAAAACATAACATATTTGGGTGTATGGACAAAACATTAAAATTTAAATTAAATTTTTTTTAAAATTTGGTTTCATAAAAAAATTGTTCTTTGGGATGAATCCCCCTAGGCAATGAAAAACATTTGAAAAGTTGGCTGTAAATTACTGTATAGTTCTTTCCCGTTTAGGAAGGGGAGTGATAGTCCCCTAGTAGAAATAGTAGGAGCCCTTTATGCTGATTGCAGGGCCCCGTGCCGCCATGAAAGGGCCCCGACGTTTCGGAAGGAAACCCCTTTCCCTTTTTCAACATGCGTTTTAAAACCAAAGTAAACCCTTTATTCACTGCCATGATTACAAGGTGTGCATGTCATGTTATTTTATACTAAAAACAATATACTAAAATCACTGGTTAAAAAAAAATATAAATATCTTAAACTTAGGGGGACATTTTAAAAAGGATAGGAGCTAAAATTTTTTTTATAGTGCATTAATTACAAAAAGCCCAAAGTAGACCAAAGACTTCCCCTTTAACCCCCTTTTGGGGCAAAGGGATAAAATTTTTGCAATCCAAAACCCCCCCCTTTGTTGTTTAACCCAGTTTTTTTTTTGGCATAAATCTAGATTTTACCCCTTGTTCAAGTACACACCAACGTAAATCACAAGATATTTTGGGGGGTATTCCAAATTTTAAATGTTTTCGCTACAGTTTTTCACAAAAAATTTTGTGGGGGACGTCTGAGCTTTTCTTTTTTTGTTTTTAAAATTTCTAATAGGGCCCCTTTTTTGTTCCCCTATCCTGATTTCACTGGGGGGCTGGTCTGTCCCCAAATACCATTTGTTTTCATGGGGCTTTTAACTGTAGATTAAAGTTGTTTTCTTTGTTTCAACCAAAAATATCCCTTTTTAATGGTTTTATATCCCTGATGCGGGTTTTTTAAAATTTTTGAAAACCTTTTTAAAAATAGCGGAAAAATTTTTTTTGCCCGATAGACAAGGGGGGGGGTGTTTTCCCCTTACGTTTAGTTTTCCCAAGGATTTTTTGGGTTTGGGAAAATTGTGTAGGGCCAAATCAGGGGTGTATAAAGGGTTTGCCTATTGTTTTACCCTTTATATATGAAAGTTTTTGTCCCTAAACAGATGTCCAAACCTTTGGGGGGCCCCGATTTTAGCAAGTGCCAATTTTGATTAATGGCATTTTTTTTAAAATGTTAAAAATGCTTAAAATAGTGGGAAAAAGAAATTAAAATTAAAAGGGTGGTTTAAACGTTAAATTTCCCTTTAAAAACCCTTTTTTTGTAGCCAGGGCCCCCCCTTTTTTAAACCAAGGGAAACCCCCTTTTGGTCAGGGGCCCCCCCCGGGAGCCAAGGGCCCCCTTTGTGCCCCCGGGCCCCTTTTTAGCCCGGGACCCCCTTTGTAGCCCCCGGCGGGGCCCCCCTGTTAGTTTAGGGCCCCCCTTGTAAACCCCGGGACCCCCTTGTAGCCCAGGGCCCCCCCCTTGTAAAACCGGGGCCCCCCCTGTAAGGGCAGGGGCCCCCCTTGGTAAAAACCCCGGGACCCCCTTTTTTAAAGGGCCCGGGCCCTCTTTTTAACAGGCCCCCCCCCTTTTTAGCCACCCCCCCTTTTAGCCAGGCCCCGCCTTGTAGCCAGGGAACCCGCCTTGTAGGGAGGGACCGGGCCTTTTTAGCCAAAGGGAAAACCCCTTTTAAATCTGGCGCCCCCCTTGTTTGGGCAGGGGCCCCCCCCCCCCTTGTAGTCAGGCCCCCCCCCCCCCCCTTGGGAGCCCCGGGCCCCCCTTTTAGCCCCGGGCCCCCCTTGTTGTCAGCGCCCCCCCCTTTTTTCAGGGGCCCCCCCTTTTAGCCCCGGGACCCCCTTGTTGCCCGGGGTACCCCCCTTTTTTTTGTTTTTGGGCCCCCTTTAGCCCCGGGGCCCCCCTTTAAACAGGGACCCCCTTTAGTCAGGGCCCCCCTTGTAGCCCGGGCCCTCTTTTTAGCCCCGGGACCCCCCTTTTAGCCAAGGGGCCCCCTTGTACCGGGACCCCCCTTATAGCCCGGGAAACCCCTTAAAAGCCAAAGGGACCCCCTTTTAGCCAAGGACCCCCTTTAGTCAGGGCCCCCCTTGTACCTGTATGATTTGGCCTTTCACAGATTTCCAACCAAAAAACCTTTTTTGGAAAATAAAAAGTAAAAGGGACACATCCTTGTCTATCGTTTCAAAAAACTGTTCCGCCCCCCCCCCCTTTTTATTAAAAAGGGTTTAAAAAAATTAACATCCGCATCAGGGATTGATATACCAATTTAAAAAGGGTACTTTTGTTTTCCCTAAACAACAACGTTAAATTTAAAAGTTAAAATGTTAGTTGCAAATTGGGGATATAGGGTACCCGCCCCGCCCAGGAGAACAGGGTAGGGGGAAAATTAAAAAATGGGTATTAGAAAATTTTTAAAAAAAAAAAAAGATAGCCAGGCAAACCCCCAAAAAATTTGGGGAAAACAAATGTAGCGGGAAAAAAATTTTTTTTTTAAAGGGAAAACCCAAAATAATAACTGTTTTATTTACGTTGGTGTGAATTTAACCCAAATGAACATTTAGATTAAAAACCCAAAATTTAAAAATAGGTTTACAGAGGGGGGCTATTGGGAAAATTTCAACAAAGGGTACAAATTTCACCAAAGGGTTTTAAAAGATCTTTTAGGGTTTCGTTGTATTTGGGAACCTTATGCACAAAATTAAATATTTCTATAAACCCTTTTTTATCCCTAAAGCTTGAATTTTTTATATTGTTTTTTTTCAGTGATGTTTTGTATATTTTTTTTAGGTATAGAAAACTCCGGCCCCACCCGTTAAACAAGGTCAGTGAATAAAGGGATGAGTGCCTTTACAACGATGTTGGGGAAAGGAAGGCGTTTCCCTTTTTCCCAAACGTCGCGTTTATTGCATGGCGGGGACTGGGCTGCAACCCCAGCTGATCGGTTCCCATATCTACTATGGGAAATATCCCTTTCCTCCCAAAACCCGGAGAAGTATACAGCTAAGTATGCCACGTTTTCATTTTGGTTTTTTTATTTTCCTAAGGTGTTCGCATGAAATTGTCTTTTATGCACCAAATTTTTTAAAAAAGGGAAATAAAGGGGGAAAAGTTTTGTCCATACCCGCCTATTGTACTTTTTATTGGTTACAAGGGGGGGGGGTTCCCCGGCTACAAGGGGGTTGGTACAAGGGGGGCCCCGACTAAAAAGGTTTGGGGGCCCCGGTACAATGGGGCCCCCGGCTACAAGGGGGGGCCCGGTACAAGGGGGGCCCTTTGCTACAAGGGGGGCCCCGGCTTCCCAAGGGGGGGGGCCCCGATACAAGGGGTCCCCGGGGTGCCAGGGGCCCCCCTTTAGTCAGGGCCCCCCCCTTTAGTCGAGCCCCCCCTTTTGTCAGGGGCCCCCTTTTTGGGCAGGGCCCCCCCTTTTAGCCCGGGGCCCCCTTTAGTCAGGGTCCCCCCCTTTTAAACCAAGGGGCCCCCCTTTAGCCGGGAAAACCCCCCTTTTAAGGGAGTTAAAAAAAAAAAATGCCAGCCAAATTCCCGGCTCGGGTCCTGCTCCCCGGGCCGCCGTCTGTACTGGGCCCCCCTGAAATTTGGTGGCGCGGTGAAGGGAATGGGGGGGCGCCCCCCCCCAGGGTGAAGGGGCCCAATTTCTTAAACCCGCCGGGAGATCAGCGGAAACCAGCGCTTGTGGTGCTTGCCCGGCCCGACACCCCCGGCAGCCCCGGGGGCGGGGGGAAAAAAAATCCCCAAATCCCCGGGGGGTCTCTGGGCCCGGGGGGTGGGGGGGGGAAAAGCGGCCCCAAAGGGGGTTCGGGGGGGTTTCACGGCCCGGGGCCCCCGGGGGGCGACAGGCCAAATTTCCTCCGGGGGCCCAAAAGGGCTCGGGGGGCCCCCCGGCGGGCCCCCGGGGGCCCCGGCGGGCCCCGTCCGAGCCCGGGGTTTTAATTAATACTCAAAGATTTTTTTCAGAAAGTAATTCTTGCGTTTTTTTGATGGGGTGGTTTTGGGGGAAAATCTGCCCCCCCACACCAGCCCGATGTTTCCAAAAGGTTCCTTCCACTTTAAGGGGGGAAAACTCAACCTTTCCTGCCCTTGGGGGAAAGGGGACTCTAAGCATCCCGTCTATTGAGAAACCCGAAAATATTCTTTCTTCAGGAGTAGTTGTCACCACCTTGACTTCAGATTTAGTGTCCTCAACTACCAGCTCTCAAAGTTCTGCTCCTACCAAGCTGGCCCGCTTTTGCCGTGACGATGGTTCCCACCTCACGTATTCCGGCACTACAGGTTGTGAAACTAAAATATAAACCGCCGTTAATCGACTGTGCACAGTCTGGGCTAGGAGTCATAAGACTCTAAAAAACGGCCAACTAAAAATCAAAAAAGCTAGTAAAAACCGCCGAACCAGACCAAAATATGTCCGTCTCCGAGTCTCATCTGCAAAACATGTCCCCAAGCTGGAAAAGGAAAGAGTTCACCAAGTCCATTCTGCTAAATCTAGAGGGTCTGTTGAGGGTCCGGTGGCCCTTCATAAAGGCGGGGGTACTGTCATGATCATGCCAGAAAGAACCCCAGCTTTCAGTTCTGGTCGCCGTTGCGACATAAGCCGTGGTTTCTGACATAGGGCGACATGTATGAACGGGATTTACGCCTGTTTTCTGGCGTATCCTGCGCCTCACCGGCCCGAATCCCCTGTCGGACGCAGGGATGCGATGTTAGGCGCAGCCTTCGCCACTTTCGGATGCGCCTCACATGAAGGGGTGTGCAATGGGTGCGGTGTGAGCGTTCCGGGGCGTAACGCGGCGCGCTCGAAAACTCCGAGGCATGTACGATCGCGGGTCGGCAAAGTGCGCCGCATTGGAGCGCTCGCCAGCTCCGACAGGCAGACCGGGTTGATTCTGGTCTAAATGATCCGACGGAGGCGAAGTGAGGCAAGAACGTAACATGAGAGGAAACATATAGAAGATCGCAAGAGAAATCTCGGCTCTCAGCTCCGTGTGGCATGGAGTATGATTTAACAAAAAATCGCCTTTATTAGGTGTAAAACATTATCAGAAAAAGAGCTCAAACCTTCAAAAAAAAATAAATAAATAAAAAAAATCACTTTCCAGAAATCTAGAACGGCGCTACATCAGGAATTAGGATTTGGAAATTCCCGGGGGAAATACAGTAATTAAAATTCTGTAAGTCTTCTCATTGGTCGGCAGAAAACCCAGCCAATCAAAATAGGAGCGGACAGTGACCCATTAAAACCTATGGAGAAGTATTGACAATCAAAATTAAAGACAGGACAGTTCAAAATGCATTTAAAAAATTGCAGAAAAGAGCTGATTGGTTGAGCTAGCAGGGGCTTGGAAATTTCCTGGCCAATCAAAATAGAGCGACAGGACCCATTATAACTTATGGAGAAATATTGAACCAATCAAAATTAAAGGCGGGACAGTTCAAAAATACAGTAAAAATTCAGAAAAGAGCTGATTGATTGAGTTTAGCGGGGGCTTGGCTATCCCGGCCAAATCAGAGGCGAGCTACTTGTCCCATTATAGTCTATTGAGAGATCGGGCAATGAAATCACGGCTCTCAGCGTCGTGCGGCATGGAGTATGATTAAAAAAAATCATTTTTATTAGGTGTAAAAATTACTGAAAAAGACTGAAACCTTCTATAAACATAATCAATCAAATCCCTAACAATTCGTTTGTCACCGAATGGCGCTAATAGGAATTGCGATACAGAGAATTGCCGGGAAATACAGTAATTCAAATTGTTTAAGCTCTTCTCTTTGGGTCGGTAGAAACCACCCAAATCAGAATAGGAGCGACAGGGAACCATTATAGCTATGGAGAAGTATGGGACCAATCAAATGAAAAGGCGGACAGTTCAAAATACAGTAAAAAAGGCAGAAAAGAGCTGTTTGGGTTTTGAGCCCAGGCGGCAGATATGAATCCACCAATCATATGTAGTGCGTTCTATTTTGATGGAGAAAGAAGGGCGCAAAAGAAGGGTGCCCTAAAAGTTATTACTGTCTATGGGAAATATTCTAGTACTGCGATTGGTTGGTGGGAAGACGGGCTCATGCTGCTTAGCCAATCAGCGGCTGAGCTACCTTCTCATAGAGTTCTATGGGGAAAAGAAGTACAGAGCGAGCTCTGTTTGTGATTGGCTAATTTAAAGAGGCGCGGTTATTTGGCCAATGGGAAGGCGAGCGACCGCTCTCATGGGTTTTCTAATTGCAATTCTGTAAAAAACTGTCGTGCCCAAAAATAAAATGATAAGACTCCCGAAGTTGTACCAATGTGATATAAAATTGATCAATAATATGGGGGTAACGAAAAAAAAATATTAATTCAATAAATTCATTTTTATTTCTTTATTTTCGTTATAACCATACTATTGATCATTGACTAACGAAAATAAAGATATAAAAATGAATTTATTGAATTAATATTTTTTTATTAGTTCACTCTGGCGAGGCACGGCGGACTTTACACCGCATGTATGAGCGCACCTCGGCACCGACATACATGAGGCGCAAATTTCGCCGGAAAACTGGCGGAAACATGCGCTCCGACGTGGCAAGATTCATACATGTCGCCCATAGTGTCTACATTTGTGTTTACTAGTGTGAACTCTGTTTTCCTCCATGCAATCTTGATTGATTCCTGGCCGGCCCGGGCCGGGAAATTTCTTCCAGCACCCCAAAGGGTTAACCGGGCTCCTTGCTCCTGGGTGATTGACAGCTCTATCTTGCTATTTTGATCTTCCGTTTACTCCTCCTATTGCCTTTGTCCTAGTTCTCCTGGAAGGTATTAAGGGTCTTCTGTCTACTCTCCTTGCCTGTATACTGGTCTGTTTCTGCCTATAACCGCCCTCACTATTCTTTGGGTCCTGGTTACCTTATCTGCTTGTTTCACGTATATTTCTTCTGCCTTCTGACTTTGTTACCGCATTCCCGATAGTTTACCGACTTTTTCTTGCTTGACCTTCCCATATTGTGTTTGCATTGTTTAGTCTGCGTCTTGGGGTTTTCAGGCTATTCAGATATTGCTCAGTCTTTAGTTGGGGCTGACCTATTAAGGAGTCGGGCACCCCAAAAGGCAGGGACAGGGGCCGGGACCAGTGTCAGGGCCTCACACTGTCTGTGTCTGTTCGTGCCCCCCTAACTGGTCCCTTACAGTCATCATGTGTGTTTCCCTTTCCCTGGTTTAAAGGCAGTTTAATTGCAGTACTACAATTGAAAAAACGCACCAAAGCTGCACCATGTGAAGGAACCCTAACATGCAAGGAAGGCAGTAATTAAGTGAGAGTGTGTCTAGTCTAACTGACCCCTTTATCAATTAGCATACACCGGAAAACTCTTTTAAGGTTACTTTCATATGGTGTAGTTTTGGAGCTTTTTTGTTGCTTTTTTTCCATTTGTAATACTTCACAGCAATTAAATGACCAAAAAACACAATTTTGGCATTTGGAATTATTTTTTCTGTTGTACTGCTGTATATAGGATTTTCATTCATTACATACTACACCCTGCCAATTATGTTACAGAGGGTTACCAAAGGGAGGAACAGTGCTACGCACAACTCCTCCTTCAGCTAGACGCCAGGGTTACATTTGCCACAAAGTATAAAGTGTTAACAGCAGGGACGAAGCCGGCAGCGCCCATTGAGCTCCAATGTGATTCCCCAGGAAAAACAGTCATACCTTCTGCCCTAAAGAAAAAAGTCTTGAAGTGGGGACATTGCCCTTTGCTGGCTAGGCATCCTGGAGTTCTAAAATCCTTCTTGCTCATATCTCACCATTACTGGTGGTTTAATCTGGGTCAGAACTGTGTTTTTTTGTGTGCCCACAACAAGACTCCCCATCTCAAACTTGCTGGCCTTTTGTAACCCTTGCACCCTGACGTGACCGTTTGTGGTAGTTTAGAGGATCCACATCCTAGCTGTCTTAACGATAGCAACATACAGATGCATAAAGGGGCACAACATAGACCAGTTGTGATTGGGTGTACAATTATATATGACTCATTTATGTGAAAATTTAGGACAGAGGGACCTTTAAATACTTTTGTATGTTCATTTTTTCCAGTCATTTAAATTTTCTTCACGCACTTCAAAAACATTCTTGCTTCTTAGGTTAATGGCCCAAGTATTTACTGTATATCTGTTTGTAGACCTCAAGAAAATGAGCAGATGACTTTCTATATATACGGTAAGTAAACAGATTCTGTGAATGGCAATCTAGTGAACTGTATGTCCCTGCAATGTAACTAATAATAAGTTATATAATAGAATATATAATAGAGTATATAGAATTTTATTAAAATATAAAAATATAAAAATAAAGTTAAAATTTCCCTTTACTGCAGCAATATGCTTTACTTTTACTTTCTTCGACCATGTAGAATGACCAGGGCAAGTAGATACTTCTTTGAAGGCTTCTGATCCCAGAGAACTAAGTTCACACAGATGTAACGTTACTAAACTTGAACTTAACTGGGCTATGAATTTTGAAGATAGCACAAAAGCTCATGTTTCCAGGTTCACACATTGCAGAGAATGCTTTGCCTATTCTAAATTGAAGAAATTGAATATTTTGAAACAAATTGGTTTAAGAAACAGCTGGTTTGATAATGTGAAGTACAAACAGATGAAATCATCCTAGGTTGGTGCCTGTTCAGGTACTTTTCCAAAAAAATCCTTATACATAGACACAAATCAATGCTTGACTAACAGATGGTTAATGAAGACCAGCTAGAAAACTTCTGTAATTCACATTAATGAGTATGGTAATGAGCTTGTTTCTGAAACCGAATCTCAAAATGATGCACGGTATGTGCCTCTGAGAGCAGTGAGATTATTATATAAAAAGATCATAATTTGCTTTGCAAGAAAGCAGCATGTTTGATTGCCATATATTTCAATGAGCAAGAACAGAAAATGCCTATGAATGTTTCAGCATGGAAGCAGAAGGTATATTCAGGTGACCCTATGTTTGGAGTTTGTAAAATAGATGTTCAGATACGCTTAGGCATTTGCATTTTAAGGGGTTTATTCAAATGCCTGTATTAGGTATTTCTGTTGTTTCTATGGGTTTGTTATTTCTAACAAACCATACAAAGTCTATCCACATAACCTTGTCATTTGCATGAAACCATACCCATGCCCACATGGAATGCCAGCTATAACTCCGGTATGATAAGGTCCTGTAGTACTTGAAGAAGAGTTGCTCCAGTTATTTCCCTCCAGATGGTGATGCTATTTCCTCCTTATTCCTATATACTAGTTTACAGTGTCCTGATTTTTTCTGCCTGAAGAAGGAAACACATCCTGGCAAAACACATTAAGGACCTTGTGTATGATAACTGTATAGTTCTACAACTCTCTTTGTTGCCCATAGGAACCAGTCAGAGAACTCCTCTAATTTTTTCAGAGTACTATATGAAATGAAAGTGTGTGTGTGGGGGGGGGGGGGGGGGGGTGGGGGCTCTGATTTTCTATGGGCAACATAAGAGTTTTAGACCTAGACAATTTTCATAAATGTGGCTTTTAGTGTACATTGACACAAAGGGCCCCATGTATGAAAACTGACTAGGTCTAAAATTCACTTTCTTTCCTAAAGCAACCTCTCCCAATTTTTCCAGAGCACTATATAAAATGTAAGGGGAGCTCTGATTGGTTGCTATGGGAAAGAAAGTGAATTTTAGACCTAGTCAGTTTTCATACATGTGGCCCAAGGTTTTTCAGTGAGGATTTCTAGTCAGATTCCACGCTGATTCTGCGTTGAAATCCTTATTGACAACTGAAAGTAAATATTTCCCATTGACCTCATTAGAAAATACCTGTTATCATTCATATGACATATATTTTCAATACACAGTTTTCAAAACCGACTGACGGTCAAAAAAACTTTGAAAATGCATTCTTTGGTAATACTCAATTTGGAAAAAGTGTGGGAATTTACTTTTGATGTCAATGGGGTGGCTACAGTCCTCATGAAATAAGCAGCCAAACATATACTGTATATGCTTATTGCATGTGGTTTTCAGCATGGATCCGCAGCCAAAACCTCAACTGATGAGCTGTGATTGACTATGGATCCCAACTTTAGTGTGTGCCTTTCGGGAGGTCCTTTTGTACTTCTGTAAGATCCTTAATTAAATTTCTGCACTTCCTGAGCTATGTCTTCCAAAATCACCTTATGGACATGGACATTGAAAAACTGATCTCCCAGGTCTCGGTGTCAAAAGTGACGTATCATTTAAAAAAATATATATATATTATGTTTTATAAGCTCTCACATCATATTAAAACATGCACTAAAGAAATATTTCAGATCCAGCTTGTGTGTATTTAATTTAAATGTATTATTTTATATTTATAAGTTAAGTTTTATTTTCCAGAGCACACTTGACCACAACTAATTTTCTTCTTCACTTTTTTAAAAATCCTAAATAGTACAGGTCTATTAAAATGTATATTTATTTATTTTTTTTTTCGTCGTTTTAGATACATGCTCACCCAGTGCTCTGAGATCAGTGTAGCTCCAGGTACAGTAAGTCCAATCACAACAGGGCTTGGGGAGAGGTATGTCGGTTTCTATACCCAGAGGATTGGAGCTGGTACTCGACCAGCGAGCAAGTCACATCTGTCAGTAAATTTTTTATATTCTTTTATCACTTATATTTAGAGATGGGCGAATTTCCCGAAATTCGGTTCGTTCACTTCGCCGAATTTCCCGACAAAAAATAACTTCGTTCTGAATTACTTCGGGACGAATCACGTTAAAAAACAGCTATTTCCAGGCTGCACAGAGCCTGCAGGGTGCTGTAGAACGTTGTGCCATGCTTAAATATGCAAAGGGAGCTTGGTTTGGTCTTCATACAATGTTGTGTTTTAGTATGACACGCACATGACTGCCGCCGCTCTTAGAATCGCTTCACTATAAAATTCCCTGGGCACTTAAGAGGGCAAAACTGACCAAAAAAACTGAAGCAGGAATGTTGCCTGATAAAGTCATGCCAGCGACAGCTGGAAAAAAAACAAGCTGAGGGCTCAGGTGGCAACATCAGTGACAGAGTGTGGAGGTGACGGCGGCAGCCACAGCAGCATGAGGTCAGAGAGTGGCACAATGACATTCTGGAGGTGGCAAAAACAGGAGTAGGCCACAGAGTGGCACAATGACACAGTGTGTAGGTTACGGCAGCAGCCACAGCAGCAGCATGAGGTCAGACAGTGGCACAATGACATTCTAGAGGTGGCAAAAAAAGGAGTAGGCCACAGAGTGGCACAATGACACAGTGTGTAGGTCATGGCAGCAGCCACAGCAGCAGCATGAGGTCAGACAGTGGCACAATGACAGAGCGTGTAGGTCACGGCAGCAGCAGCATGAGGTCAGACAGTGGCAAAATGACATTCTGGAGGGGGCAAAAACAGGAGTATGCCAGAGATTGGGACAATGACACAGAGTGTAGTTCACGGCAGCAGCCTCAGCAGCAGCATGAGGTCAGACAGTGGCACAATGACATTCAGGAGGTGGCAAAAACAGGAGTAGGCCACAGAGTGGGACAATGACACAGTGTGTAGGTCATGGCAGCAGCCAAGGCAGCAGCATGAGGTCAGACAGTGGCACAATGACACAGTGTGTAGGTCACGGCAGCAGCCACAGCAGCAGCATGAGGTCAGACAGTGGCACAATGACAAAGTGTGTAGGTCACGGCAGCAGCCACAGCAGCAGCATGAGGTCAGACAGTGGCACAATGACACAGTGTGTAGGTCACGGCAGCAGCTACAGCAGCAGCATGAGGTCAGACAGTGGCACAATGACACAGTGTGTAGGTCACGGCAGCAGCCACAGCAGCAGCATGAGGTCAGACAGTGGCACAATGACATTCTGGAGGTGGCAAAAAAACTGGAGTAGGCCACAGAGTGGCACAATGACAGAGTGGAGGTGACGGGGGGCAGCACATGAGGTCAGACAGTGGCACAATGACTTTTCTGGAGGTGGCAAAAACTGGAGTAGGCCACAGAGTGGCACAATGACAGAGAGTGGAGGTGACGCGGCAGGAGCAACAGCATGAGGTCAGAGAGAGGCACAATGACAAAAACAAGGTGGATTTCATGGCCCAGCAACAACAGCTAGCACTGAGGGTCAGACAGTGCACAATGCAGAGGTGGAGGTGGGTGGCCAAAACCAGTCACCTGGTAAAGATGTTGGTGGCAGATGTAGAAACTGTCAGCAATTGTGGCAATCAAGGCGTGGTGCAGCATCGAAGAATAGTGGCTGATCATGTAGTTTGAACCCAACTATTTCTCACAGTTTGTGGTGAGGCTTCCATGTGCTGAATTAGTCTGATCCCGTAAGGCATTTGGTGAGTGGAAATCCTGACCGAATGCCACGACTGATTCATCTTGACAAAGTCAGTCGTTCCACTATTTCGGCCGGTTGACAAGCGGTTTCTCCTTTGGGTAACGATGCTCCGCCGCTCTGAACACCCGCTCTGATGCCACATTACTGGCTGGCAGGACAAAGCTTCTCCACTGCAAACTCGCAAAGTTGCGGCCACACATCCAGTTTGGCTGCCAAGTAGTGTGAGCGGTTTTTTAATCGACAAAGTTGAAAATCGGCAAGGGTTTTTAATGGTGAAACGAAATTTCCAGATCATTCGATATTAAGGTTAAAATCTGTGCATCATCAATTAAATCGCGCCTATTCGGCGCTTCCTGTAATTTTTTGGCGCCAGCAAATCAGATTACAGAATAGGCAGGTGAGATGTGTGTGCGACGTCATGACTGGGATGTGTATGGTTGGATTGGGCTGGAAAAATCACAATGACCTACCCTCGTTTACATAGAACAGCGTTTTTCCTCCTTTTTCAGCCTCAGTGTCTCTCATGCGTCTCATATGATAGGACCTTCGCTCTGCCTGTGGCACACAGCTCAGCGAAATATTCTAATCTGCACATGATAAACCTCTATATTAGCTGTGATCCTTCCAATTTATTAGATTAGAGATTTTGAAGAATTTATTTAGTTTATCTAAGAGAATTTTAAAGCATGCATCTATCGACCGCTGTAAATTCACTCGTGTATGTTATCGGGGGGGAGGGGGTCTATGCGAACACAGACAAGCTCTAGCTATAAAGAACACTGGATAAAGTTCACCAGACTTAGTTTAGACATTGTAGTGGCAAATCTTTATTAATTAAACATTTGCTATTGAAAATATTTCCTGGATATTGGGCAGCCTGAACATATATTGGATACACACTCCTTTCTAGTAACTGCAACGTCTCTTTGTTTAGCTGCAAAACTCCACTTTTTATTATCAGTATACATTTCAGATAGGTTCATTTTCAATTTTAACCATACACCTTTGAACTGTTGATAAATCCACCTTGCAGTTAAATTAAAATACAGCAATCCATTAGTCAGCACAGGTTGTTTGTTGACAAAAAAACCGGGTATAGTACGAAAACATCCAGTTTACGTGTTTATGACTTTTGCGCACCCAGCATGTTCATTGACGCAGCATCCAAGTAAATCTTAAAACAGCAATTCAATATTCACCACAGGTAAACTTGAAAGCGTGCAAAAATACCATTTATTATACCAAAACAAAAACAGTTACGTGTTTTTTTGACTTTTGCGCACCCAGCATTGTTCATTTACTCAGCATCTACGTAATCTTAAAACTCAATTCTAAATTCACCACAGGTGAAATTGAAAGGTGCAAAAAATACCGATTATAATACGAAAACATAAATGGACACAAATTGCAAAATTGACTTGTGTTTGCAGATCTTTAACATAGCTATCAATCCCTGTATTGAGACAACCCATTTAGATACAATGAAAAAAAGAAGAAACCAAAGACATGGTGGGATTCCATCCTATATATAAAAATGTTTTTCCTAAAAATTAAACTACTAAAAAACTTGCATGTACAAAATAGCTGGTAAAAAAATTCCCCTGAATTGTACAAGGGAGGTACAGGAAAACTTGACCAGATGTAAGGTTATTCAGATGACATGGAGTATGGTGCACGGACAGAGAACAAAGTACAGAGACAATTTCCTCCATCACGTTGAGTAAAATGAGAAAAAGAATGCCAAGAAAAAGGGCAACCTGGGGTGTAACAGGACTTAACCACCAGTATTTCCAAGTGAAGCTCAATTGGTCCGCACTCACGGAAGGTGCAAGTCGCTACACAGGTCTTGACTGTGTTCTGAGGAAGGCTTGAGTTCTCACACTTCCGCTTCTGCACTCTGCTTCAGCACGACAGTTTTTTTGTTGCTGCGTCGACAAGGGCATTTTAACCTGCTGTTAATAGAATGACGGACTCCAGCCTGGGCTCTACCGCACCCATCACTTTAACTCCGGCCCTGGGTCCATGCTGAGGCACAGGAACAGTTCTATCTATGTCCAGTTTCAACTAAAATGGTGTTGACAGACTCCTTTTTCCGGCAGTCTTTTGTAATACTGGGGGTCAGACAGTTTAATGGTCATTACTGTACCAGACAGGACAGATTATGTCCAGTTCAACTAAAATTGTGGTTGATAGACTCCTATTTGCGGCACTTTTTAAATCTGGGGGTCATTCATTTTTGGGGCTCATGCTGCGTTCCAGGACAGGGATATTCAATGTCCAGTTCAAGTAACATGATTGTTCAAATCAAACTAGCCTTCAGGCACTTTTTAATTGTGGGTGATGCAGGATAAAATGTCAGCTGTTGTACAAACAGGGATAGTGAATGGTCTGTGACTTTTTTTCTGTGACTTTTATAACCTAAGTGTGTTTGCCTAAATGTAGCACGTATCCATTTGACTGTTGTGGTATTAAATTTCAGCTTCTCCATGCCTTGTTTGGTGATATAATGAAGATGTTGTTGCTCTCCCATAGACTTTTAATGGTAATGGCGCTCATAATCGATGCTCACTATCGAAAAACCTTATCGATAGCGGCCGACTATCGCTCGAATCTCGATATAGCCCCCCCCCCCCCCAACGCAAATCGCTCAACACTACTGCCCCAGTAGTCCCCAGCCGGATCTCTAACTGGGTGGCAGAGTGCTGTCCAAGTAGGCACCACCTGTTGGTTCAGGTCTGCTCCAGTTACCAGCTCGCGCTGCTGCGACTGCCCTCCTCACTAGGCGGTGAAGGAAGCTGCTCATCAGTGACTCAGACTTAGTTGCTGCTGATGGATACTGGTACTGCTCCGGACCCCCCACCTTCCCCCAGCAGCCGTGGCAGTAGTACGTGAGCGCTGAAGAACCCCCTGGTCCATACCTGTCAGAGGAGGGACATAGCCGCACATAGCAGCGGCCCAACTGACTACGGAGGATTTCCCTTCCCTATGAGTATTTGGAGTTTGTCCTCCCTCCTCAATAGCTGGAAAAGGGCTCCCATCTTGGACCGCTAGCGAGGGTCCAATAGGGTGGAGAGCCAGAATTCATCCTCTGCCGGAGCTGACTATTCGGCTGTCACTAGCCAGTGCAAATCACAATGCTGCGGGCCATCTCACAAGTGACACTCCGAGGGGCACTCCTGCCCTCCATCTCCACTGTATAACTGCCATGGTGCTTGCGGGTCATCTGCCTTGTCTTCCTCATCTCCTTCTACCTCTCTCCAGCTGCTCCTGCTCCCCTCTCTTGTCACACTTGGTAAAAATCCACTCATTTCAACCAGACAAATGCTTCTGCTCCAATGTCCTCCTCCTGCGTTCCTCCTCCATTTCAGTCCCACCGGACACATGTTGCAACGAGATGTAATCCCACCTCTCCAGTCCCATGCCCAGACAGATTTTCAGCTATCTGTTCCAGGACATGAAGCAAGTGTAATACGTTATTTATCCCGTAGTCTGGCGACTGACAAATAACCGTGGCCTCCTCGAATGGCCTCAACAAACGTCATTGTTTCACGCATTAGCGTGCCACTGGCTGACATCAAAGTTGACACAGGAGAGTACTCCTGTCCCGCCTGGATCATCAAAAAATCGTTCTTGTCCTTTCTCTGTCCAATACAGTTCGGTCCAACATGTGCAGCTGGAATTCCAACAGGTGGAAAGATCGCATATCAGCCCCTGTTGGGTAGGCTGTTCTGCTGCAACTCGAGGAGGTTTTTCCTGGTCTTTGTAGAATGGATGAAGTGGCATACACAGTTTCCTGGCCATTTTCAGAATCTTCTGAAGATCGTGGAAGACTTCAGGAACCTTTTCACACAGATTTAACACGTGCACCATGCAGGGCGTATGGACCATCCCTCCTGCGATGCAGCGCAGACACATTGTAACTCCCTTGTCCGTCACCATGGTTCCGAATTGCAGTTGGTGCGGAAAAGCGACACATCGATTACTTGCGTGCATGACGGGAGCAAGTTCTCCACTGTGTGACATCGTAGTCCCGAGGCAAGCCAGGTGTAAGAACTGCTGACACCGCTGTGCCATACACATGTGGAATGATGGAGCAGTACTTGTGGAGGCTGAGATTTGGTGGTGGAGGAGGAGGGCGACATTGGCCAGGGCCGCAGTTTTGACAACGAGGAGGAAAAGTAGCGGCGTTCTCCTGTCCAAGTTGTTTAGTGTGCCTGGGCAGGAAGCACAATTAACCCAGTGGCCGTAAAAGGACATGTATTGCCCTGACCGTAGTTACAGCTCCGACTCTGCTGCCCTAGAGCACCTTGTGAACAAACGCGATAAGCTCAAGGACTGGCCCACCATCTGTTTATCTACATATTTATTTGAAGTGCTGTACTGCCTTTTTGGAAAAGAAATAATGACTTTGGAAACACTACCCCCCACATCTCTCGGCTCTCGGCATAAGCCATTATTCTCTGACGGTGCATAGTCCACCATTTGGAAAGGAGGGACTGCAGTACCAACATGCTTCGACATGGCACCTGTCAGCTGCTGAACATAGGGATGGTTTGGACGCAAACTGTTGTCTCTTTGCAATCGCCTCGCCTGAAACGACCTGCTGGTGCCCATGGGTAGCGAGGAGCAGAGCATCTGGGACCGGGAGATTATTTCAAAGAGAAACAGCTCCTTCTGGCTGAGGTGGTGGTGGCTTGACTGGCTGCAATGGCATGCGTGCCACTGGCGCTGCTGCTACTGCTTTTGCAGGATGACCCACCACCATCTGAGCCACGATTCTCCCAGGCCATACGATGGTGACCTGCCTGTGTTGACCGCAGGGCTCGTGATGACAACGTTAGCTCCGCAGGCCACGCTTCCTTCTGCCCACAGATTCTACATACCCCATCATTCGGCTCCTCCGGTAACTTAGCAAAGAACTGCCACACGCCGATTAACGGAATTTACCGCCAACGCTACCGCACTGAGTGACTACTTGCCGCCGCACGCCTCTCTGAGCCCCTGTGGCCGCTCACTTTCTTTGGACCAGCGAAGCGGTTGTTTTAACCCCCTTGGCCGCTTGGCTCCCTACCTCCACACTGCTGCTATCCTGGCTGACGCACGGCCACACAACCCACATGCTGGCTGTGCCGCCTCTGGCCTGATTGCGCAAGCTGACGCCCTCTTCTCCTGACGATGATGAAGCCCTTACCTCACCCGCTCGCCAAGGTGCGGTCTCTACCATCATCATCTATTTATGTTTTCTTCGTCACTGCTGTCCTCATCACCGGTCTTGTGTTATGCAGAGGCTGACCCCTCCCAACATGACCCCCCATGCCACTCTCAACATCTATACTTTGCGCCTACTGCAAGAAGCAGGGATATGGCCCCCATTTCATCATCTGCCAAGTACTGCTGAATGCCCTCCTCAAATTGTTTGCAACCTCCTATTATAGTGGCGCTGAGCCCAGACCACATAGTTGAATATCTGGCTGAGGGAACCAGAGGGACAGAGGCGGGTTGAGTACAGGTGAGGCCGCTGACCCGCTACCCGGGCCATGCCAACTAAGGTTGTGTCTGAACGTTCCCACCGACTCTTGGGCTGGGGTTGTCAGAGTCACTGGGGAGGAAGGTATGACCTAGTCACCAATCAAGAACCATTGTTGCTGACAACACACGGCCGTCTAGATGACAGCGGCAGTTTGTGCCTCACCGAGTTGACCCCTGCTGCACGTCCCCTTGCTGTGCTGCGTACCAGGGCCTGGAATGTTTGTGCCTCTGCCACTCGCAGTGAAGAGCTGCCACCTCTCTGTCTGACATACTTTTGTTCCTAAAATGTACAGACAGCACAGTTTTGATGAAGATACTTAATATAAATACACACCCCCTTGTATATTGAACGCCAAATGAACCCCAGTCAACAAGCTTGGTAACTTCATGGATATAAATTGCGCTCCACAACATGGCAGGAAAAATTGACTTGTAGTGCCGTTTAAAAAAACTCTTGGATTTTACTGAATATAAAAGCCCAAACAGGTTAATTAACTTCTGAGTATGAATATGGCTCAGAATTTCTTCTGTGGTGGTGAAAAAGAAAGTTTCTTTACTGAGTACAACTGCAGAACAACGCTTAATTAACCCTGGATGTAAATTGCGCCAAACAATTGGAGCAACCACACAAACTACGAGCTTTGTAGCGTGTTAACAAATGGCGTTGTCTTTCTACGCTACAAAACAAGAGAAAAAATTGTAATTAACCTTCGCTTGTGAATTCAGGAGGCTACAGGAAAATTTTAAAATATTTGCGGTGAAAAAGACGGTTTATTTTTGTCACCACACAGTTAAAAACAACGCTTAATTAACCCCTGGATGTAAATTGCGCAAAAGAATTGACAACCAAAAACTAACGAGCTTCGTAGCGTGGTTACAATGGCGTGTTTTTCTACGCTACCAAAACAAGAGAAAAAATTGTAATTAACCTTCACTTGTGAAAAAGAGAGTACAGAAAAATGTAATTTATGGCGTGAAAAAGACGGTTTATTTTTTGTCACCACAGCAGAAAAACAAAAACGCTTAATTAACCTGGATGTTAAAATTGTGCAAACAATTGAGCAACCACAAACTACGACTTTGTAGCGTGTTACAATGGCGTGTTTTTCTACGCTACACAACAAGAGAAAAAATTGTAATTAACCTTCGCTGTGAATATAGGCTCCAGAAAATTTTAAATTTTGCGGTGAAAAAGACGTTATTTTGGAGTCACCACAGCAGAAAAACAATGCTTAATTAACCCTGATGTAAATGCGCAAAAAGAATTGAGCACCAAAAATAAAGTGGTATTTGTATTGTAAAACGCTGCTGTTTCTTTAAATGAATACAACAAGGAACTGGCTTAAGATCCCCTTGGATATTCAATGTGCTGTGAGTCAGATAGCATTAAAATGTATATGCAGCTTGCAGTGGAACGCACCTGACTTCAGATCAAATACCCAAAAAATCAGAAATAAACATTAAGAGAAGCAGTCTCTGAGACAAGCCTGAGACAACCCCACAAAATCGCTGTAATAAAAATCAGTTATTCAGTAAGAGCTATCGCTATCAACAATCAGCCCGCACAGCACCTTCCTTGATCAGTAACAGTGAGAGGAGTGTGAGACTCCAGAGATTCGCGTCCAGAACTTATATACGCGGTGACTTCACAGAATCCCGCCGTCTCGGCTTAATCTCTGCACGTATGTCCAATCAGGCTAATGCCTCTTCCCTCCAGAGTGCTTTCCGCCTATGTTAACGCCATGTGCCGCAGCCATTTTATCAATCAAAAGCAACACTACTTCCTACTCCGAAGTCCCCAAATTTCGACTTCTTCAGAACCGAATTTTCCTAAAATTCTAAACGAATTCCACTTCGTTAGAATCAATTCGCCCATCTCTACTTATATTGTATAAATAAGGAATGTAATTTTATAATTAATGGGGTTGTCAACCTCAGAAAAAGTTATTGAAATATGTCCTTTAATTTGTTTAACCATTACTTCTTAACATGAGATGTTCCTGATGATTTATTTTGAAGCAGCAAATGTTGTTCCCATCCACAAGAAGAGTAGTACAAAAGGAATCTGTAATTCCAGGCCAGTTAGCTTGACATTTGTACTAGCAGTAATAATTAATGGACTGTTAATAATGCGCCAGCTAAAAAACAAGAAATCATTGGACCTAAATCAGCATGAGTTACCAAAATAAGACTATGTGAAACTAATCTCACTGATTTTTTGACTATGTTACAAAATGTTCTGAACATGGCTTTTCATGCAGTTCCACATAAAAACTTAATAGATTTATTATGTAAATGGTATTAATCCATGGATAATTTTTTGGATTTACAGTTGGTTAAAGGTTAAATATCAGAGTGTTTTTGTTAATGGTTTACATTCTGAACAAAGTCTGGTTAAAAGTGGTGACCAAAAGGATCTGCTCTTGGTCCTGGTTTCTCTAATATGTTTGTAAGTGTCATAGAAGAAGGTTTGGTTACTGAGCTTTGCCTGATTACACAAAAGTAAGATAGATCTTCCAGGAGGAGTCTGTAAAATGAACAGTGATTTAGTTTTAATAGATAAATAACACTAGTCAAAGAATTTTAACTTTTTTTCTGTATCTGGTTTGTGAATGGGTGAAATTAACTAATTTTGGGCTTCTGAATTCAGTGGTGAAATTAGATTCCTTATATCACGTCACATTTAATAGATAAAATACAATTTATAATTATCAAAGACAATAATGACAATTGAGGAAATTTTCAGCTATTGGGGGGGAAAAAATAACACATTAATTATGTTCATATTGAAAAAAAAACTCTAACAAACAAGGGAATCCTCAAACAATTGATACAAGTATTAAAAAATTTTTTTAAAAAATATGGTGGGGATACTTTATTTGAAAAGTGTCCATCTCTTCTAAACAGAAGCCAACATAATGACCCATTATTGAGAGTCCCAGCTCCCTGGTAATGTTGTAATTTTTTTTTCCAATAAAATATTTTTGGTGAAACCCTTCACTTTGTTCATCACTCCAGCACCCAAGTCCCAGGAAAAAAGTACGGGTGGGAGAGTGAAAAGGAATTTTTTAAAGACATTCCCACAACCCAGTTTTTTAGTTTCTCCGTAGATTTGTGACTAGAAAAATAGTCATCATTCCCTTTTGTTAACCAAAAGCCAGAACGTTCTTCGAAAAAAAACACCAGGCTGCTAACTCAAGGTTCTTTAGTCTGGCATCGAAATTTGGATCTTTCAACAATTTCCTTATTTGTGGCCCAATAAATCTGCCTTCCTTTTAGCTTTTGGGTTCACCAAATGGCCCCAAAACCCCCCCTTTATAACAAGACTTATAACAAAGTTTTTCATCAACCCCAACTTTATATGAAGTGAAGTCAAAATAATTTTACTCGATTCTACCAATGGAGTATTTTTCACATTTTCTTTTCCAGCAACAAACAAAAATCTCCCAGGCCATTACTTCACTTTATAGTGGTTCTTTCTGTCTCAACTGTCCCATAAACACAAAAAGCAGCAGAATTTAGTCCACCCACCCCCTTTAAAACAACCGAAAGCAACCAAAAAACCCTTTTAAATCACAGCAAAGCCCGCCCCTCATTATTTTTTTTATATTTCATTCCCTCAATTTGCAAAAGCCCCTTTTGTCCCCCAAAGTTTTCCTTTTTTCCCCAAAAAAATAAGTCCCTGGGACTTTATGGGGCGTGATGTCTTTTTTGCAAAGCACTGCTTTTTAAATTTGTTTTAGAATTTTTTCCCAAAAAATTTTTGGAAGAAGAAACTATGCTTGTTTTAAAACTAGATTTTTTTGTCCCCTTGGGTTGGGAAGGGTTCCCTTGTTATTCTGATTGTTTGCTATGGGGCCTCTGATTTGTTGCTATGTGCAAAACAAAGAAATTTACGCTAGACAGTTTCAAAACAAAAAGCCCCAAATTTTTCTCCAAAAACAATGTTCTGCTATGGAAATTCCTTTTCTTTCAGAAACTTGCCCTTGTTTTTTCTATTTCTGGTCCAAACCCCTTTTTGCGACTCAACAACCCCCTCATTTCTTCCCCATCCCAAGGTTTTCACAACCAAAAGTGCCCCTGATACAAAAAAGGGAACTTAAAAGCTAAAAAGCAATAACACAAAATGGGTGCAAAAAAGAGAGAAATATGCAAAACAAACTTTGAAGAACTGTTTTTAAAAGATTTGGGTTTTAAAACCGGGAGCTCTGCCTCCCCATAGTCAAACAAAACCCTTTAAATACCCTCCACAATTAACTAAAACCCCGGGATTTGGAAAAAAAAAATTTTATCCCCTTAGGGGCCCCTTGGGGGGTTTTTTTTAAAACTAAGGAAGGGGGAATTTTTTTATTTCCCCATTTAATTTAAGTTTATTAATTTAAAGGCGAATAATTATAATTAAATTATATAAGATTATTAAAATTTAAAAGACCCTTGATTTTACCCAAATTTTTAAATAGAAGACATCAGAAAAGCTTTAAAAACCCTGTTTTTAGTTAGGGGAAAAAAAATCCTAATATTTTTACAATAAACTCAAAAAACCCTTCCCTGACAACAAAAAATTCTGGAAAGTTAAAACTGATCCCACCCTGGCCCAAAAAAACATATGAGTTGATGGGATTAAAAAACCCAAAGGGAAAATTTACTTGTGACTAGTGGAAAACCCAAAACAAAGGAAAAATGGGTTTAATTTTCCCCAAAAGTATTTTAAAATTTTAACCTTTGGGGAAAAATAAATTTTTCCCGAGTAACATATTGGCAGTTCTGTGAACCCAGGACTTCAGAAAAGAAGGATTTAGTGGTTCTGGTTTCCCCCCAGTTTTAAAAAAGAGCCAAACTTTTTCTACCCAAACAGTAAAAAAATTGGGGTTGAATGCTTTTTGGGTTACCCCCTAGAGGTTTTTTCCCGCGGGGCCCAGGGCGCGGGGTAGGCAAGGGAGGCGATCACCTAGGGTGCCTTCCCCCGCCAGTCCCGTAAGAGGGGGGCCCAAAGGGTTCCCCTTAAAACAGTCGCCCCCAAAGGCATTGGCTGGGGAAATTAAATTTTGCAGGCCAAATATGGGGTCCGGCACTCTAGGGTTTTAGGGTTTTTGCTAATAAGGGCTTCCCATAGGGGGATTGTGAAAGAGCTGCTCCCTTAGTAGCCCCCTCCACTCCTTCAGGAAACCCTGCTTGACCACATTGACAAAGGGGTTTTTCCAAAAAAGCCCTTCAGCTGCCTTTTAAAAGTAAACCTTGGGGGGTTTTTTGCACAAAAAAATTTTGAACAGTGGAAAGAGGGGGGGCGTATTACCCCGGGGTGGAAACAGGGCCCCTTTCAGAAAGCTCAGTCCTGCTATGTGACCATACCCTGTGTCTTCCCAAGTTTTCTGGACTCCCTTTCCACTACACGAGTGAGCCAGCTACACTGCATAAAAGTAGGTGTATGTGTATATGATTGTGACTTTTAGTATGACAAATAAAAAGCTTTTGTTGGTTTTATGGGTGGTGTATGCATGTGGAATGGTATGCAGGAGTATTTTAGCGTTTTTTAAAGGTGTATGCAGGAAGTGTCTAGTGTGTGAGTGAAAACTCACTGTATTCATATCATTTATCTCAGAAGGCATTAAAAGAGCATGCCCCAAGAATCACTCTCCCCTAGGGGGCCCAAACAAAAAAGGCAATTTTGGGGAAAATAGTTTAAAGCTCGAGCGCCCTCTATTTTGGAAAGTAAAAATCCCCAATTGGGTTCTGACTCATAAATCCCTTTAAAAAAGCAAAAGGGATATTTGCCCCAAACCAAGTATCACCCCCGGGATATAGCTGTTTCGGGGTTTTTCCCCCCCTTTAGTGCAGAGCAAGTTTTACTGGTGGTGATGGATTCAATGATTTGGGTCAGAAAGGGGGAAAAACTCTCCTTGGGGGAGAACAAACCCTATAGGTGTGGGGGAAATTTTTGAGATGGCCCCTTTTGGCCCCCCACTAACCCTTCATATCCCAAGGCATTATGGGAAAGGAGCTGAGAAACCCCCGAGCGCCCTTTATTGGATGTAACAAAAACCTCAATTTTCCTTTTTCTCCAAATGAATCTTTAAAAAAAAAAAAGGGAATTTCCAAGGGGCCCGTATCACCCCTCTGCATAACCCCTTTTTTGGTGGTTTTTTAACCCTCAAACAGTTTCAGGCGGGGTTTTTTGGGGTGACTGAAATGGGAAGGGGAATTTTATAGGCTCAGAAAGTAAATTTCTCCCTTGTTGAAAGCCCTTTAGGTGGGGTGGGCTTTTTTAAATTACCTTTTTGACCTCCACTAAGCATCTGCATATCACAGGGGATTTGGCAAGCCCGAAAAAAAATTTCAAACCCAAAAAAGCTGGAAAATTTAAAAATGTTTTTTTACGTGTATAGCCTGATTTCTTCACTCTTCTACTCCCAAATAGCTGGGAAAGAGTGCCCAAGGAATTTTCCAAAAACCCAAAAAATAAATAAATGAGATCCCCTTGTTAACACAACCCGTGCCACAACGCGGAAAAAATTGGGCCCACTGGGGTTTTTTTTGGTTTCCCTTTGCAATCCCCAAAAATTTTTTTAAAAAAAATGATCAAAAAAGGGTTAAAAGGGTGTTTCCTGTCAATAAAAAACATTGATATAAATTCTTATATATCCTGCACAGTGAACAATGTTAAGGTCACAGGTACCCAAAAGGGTATCAATGAAAACAACACTGTAGTCTCCAAACAAAAAGCACTAACACATTTTCTTTTAGTTAAATTGGGTCGAAAATGGAAAATGCAATGCAAATTTAAAAAAATCATCAGAATTTATACGGACCTGCAGAAAAAAAATTTTAATTTTCTTTTTCCTGCACCTTTTAAAAAAAAGATGGCACGATTGTGTTTTTTTCCCCCCTTTTTACTTAGTGGGCAAAAAGCACAGTCCGGGGAAAGCAACCCTGGCCAGGTTTTGGGTCCGAAAATTTTTTTTTTTTTTGGGCCGGGGGGAGGGCTGTAAGCCAGATTGGGGTTTTTGAGGCGGGTTATAGAAGATGGTTTAAAGCTACATCGGGGGAAAACTTTTGTCTCCATTTTGGGAAAACCTCAAAATATAAAAAAGACCCTGCATTAAATAGAATGGATCCAAAGATAAAGGCTACAAAAGTGTTGGAAGATCTTAAGCGGGAAAACTTTCAAAACAAAATTTTAGGGGTGCAGTTTTTGTTTTTTGGGGAAAAAACCCCAGTGGAAAAAACATAACGGGCAAGGGTAATCAAAGGGGATTTTCGCCAGAATTTTTTTGGGTCAAATTTTTGGCCAAAAATAAAAAACCTTTCAAGCTTTTTGCCCCAAAGTACTATTTTTTATTTTAACAGTTTCGGACGCTTCTTAAAAGGGGGTGTTTTGGTTTAAATTGGGAAAGTGGGGTGTGGGTTACATCAACAAAAATCGCAAATTTGTTGGGAGTTTTGACATAAAGGGAAGCCCAACAAAACAACAAAGAAAAGGTTATATACCTTAAAAGATACTGCAAAATTTAAAAGGGGGTTTTTAAATACATTTTTTCCTTTACCTTTAAGTCCTTTTTTCTTGGGTTTTAACTTTTAAAAATTTTGGGGTGTGTTTTTTCGGCTTTCCCCTAGGCGCAGTAGAAGCCCGGTCTGGGAGCTATAGCAACCAGTGCTGGCAGCCTATCAGGAGAGATCAAATAGGTCTGTAGTTATAGCGACCTGATGAGCTGATGCAGCCTATACATGAGAGGATATCTCAGAATAAGTAAGACACTGCTAATGGACACATATTGCAAAGTGACTTGTTTTTGCAAGATCTTTAACATAAAAAGCAATCCTTGTAGTGAGACAACCCCTTTAACTTTTAATTTAAATATACCATAAAATAAAAAATGTTAAATATAAACCCTATACACACTGTATCAATAACTTACCTACCTATATGTGGAGCACCCTCCCCAATAAGGGCGACCCCACCCGGAACCTAGGTATACAAATATACTATTTTGATATCAAATACAAGTGGATTGATCTTCATCCACAACAATCTAAGTATAACAGATTAGATGGACGTCTATATACGACATCTACAAAGTATTAACTCCTTGAATTGTATGGGGAGAAACGCGTTGAACAAGGAGAAATATTGGGACAAATTATCATTACTATCTTTTTTTGTGATCTATTTGAATATATTTGACTATGTGTCTGTTGATACTTTGTAGATGTCGTATATAGACGTCCATCTAATCTGTTATACTTAGATTGTTGTGGATGAAGATCAATCCACTTGTATTTGATATCAAAATAGTATATTTGTGTATCTAGGTTCCGGGTGGGGTCACCCATATTGGGGTGGGTGCTCCACATATATAGGCAGGTAGGTTATTGATACAGTGTGTATAGGGTTTATATTTAACATATTTTTTATTTTATGGTATATTTAAATTAAAAGTTAAGTTTTAGAGTATCTTTAAGGTATATAACTCTTTCTTTGTTTGTGCCTTATGTATATTGGAGTTATAGCTAAGGTATTTAGGATAGCGCCCAACCAAAAATAGAGGGGTAAAGGTTGTTGTTTATGGTAAAAGTAAGGTGGTACAATTTATAGGTGGTACAAACTTAGACTACAGAGTTCTAATCTGCACCAGATTTTTCAACACTATGATAAATGTGGCACATTGTAAGACTTTCTAGTCTAAGTTTACGTTGTCTAAGAGTAAGACACTATTGATAAATCTGCCCCAATTTGTATAACCTGGATGAAAGAATGGAATAGAAGGTAAATTATTTAAAACCTTTAAATACATTAAGGGCGACATGTATGAACGGGACCAATTTTCTGAACAGGTGCACTCCAAACTTGGCATAAGTCCCTTTGTAATGCACCAAAGACACTTTTTAATGCGCCAAAGATTTGGGGTGTTCAGGGGGCATCGCACCAAAAAAAAAACGTAGAATTAGACAATTTTTAGTTCTTTGACCCCAAAAAAAAAGGCCCAAAAACAGTAAGAAAAGCCAGACCGGGTTTAAATGGCGCCTAGCAGACTTGTCGTATTGGCCAAAATGTGCCTGTATTTATGGCCCAGAAGAAATTTAAAATTTCTGCCCAAATTTCTACCTGCCTTAAAGTATTTAGAACGGCCTGTTGACCGGGATTCATATATGTCCCCCAAAGGGTTTTTAAAAGGGAAACCCTGCACATAGATTATCCCCCCGTTGCTGACAGACATATGTTTCCCACGCTTTTCCCCCTTATTCTTAAGATCGTTTTTTTAGAGATTTAATCCAAAAATCTTTTTTCGGGCAGGGGGTTCCCCCGCCCACCAAGGGCTGGCCATGCCCACTGACAGTTATTCACATTTTTACCTATTCAAAGAAAATTGAGTTATGGGTTGAGGTGGGGGGGAAGCCTCAGGTGGGCGGGTATGAAAAAACTGATCATGACTTTTTTTCTGGCTGAAAACTGCAGATTTGAGCATAACAAGCAAAACTATAGATCTTAAAAAAAAAGGGGAAACCACACTGGAAACAGATTCTGTCACTAGCATATGCTGCCCTCGCAAGGGGGGCATAATTATGTGAAGGTTTTTTTAAATAGGCAGAGGTGTTTTTACAAAAATAAAACAAAACACAAGGTGCAAAATCTGCAATTAGTTGGGGAGGGTGGAGATTAAAAGCAATAAACAAGTATTGGAAAAACAAAAAATAGGTAAAATTTTAAACCCCCTTTCCAACCACATTTTTTTGGGGATGATGTGTTTTTTTAAATCCCTGCCTTCCAAGAGCCATTACTTTTTATTTTTTCATTGACATAGCATATCAGAGCTTTTCATTTGCATTGCATATTGTACCCTGTATACCATATAGTTTATCGGGAAAGCCAAAAACTTATTTGTGGAGTGGAGTGGAAATAACTTGCAATCATGCCATTGTTTTTTTATCAGTTCTATGAGGTAAGCATAACTTTAATCTGGTTGTTAGTACAATTCTGACAATAACAACTTTATATAGTTTTTGTTTTATTTTACTACTTTAAAAAGTGTGGCTTTTATTGGTTCTATTGTTTAGTCCATGCAAATTTTTGACCACTTTTTATGTAATATTTTTATAGGAAGTGAACCAAAAACAGCATTTTAGTATTTTTTTTATTGCATTCACCATGCAGGATATATTGTTATTTTGTTTATTTTATTGTTTTGTTTTATTTTAATTTGATAACTAAATATAATAGTTATTATTTATTAAAATGTTTAGAAACTTTTTTTTACTTATCATTAATTTAACTTTTAGATTCCCTTATGGGACTTAAACATGTGATTGCTTGTACAATATACTGCAATACTTGTGTATTTTAGTATATTGTCATGTCCCCAGCAGAATGTAATAGGAGTACTATCATGGCAGGCCTAGGAGACTTCATTTGCCCCCCAAGCTGCCATGACAACAAATTAGTACTCTGCGATTTTGGAGGAGGGAGATCAAATGAAAAAGGACCCACAACCCTGTATGCTATATACTGTGGGCAAAGGGGACATTTTGGGGGTTTAAATGCTGTAACAAGCAATTTGCTGGGCCCACTGGTAGAAATAGGCTTCGCTCCTGAGCCTGCATCATATCTCTTTCCCTAACATCATCAACATCATGAGATACATGTGTGTCAAATGTCAGAATTACCAGTGCTGTTCTTGTTTATTGTATCCAATAAGCTTTAACTATTAAACCCCGCTCTACTTTTTTACGTTACATGTAACGCTTTCCCCCATTGCTACTTTTTCCACTCGGGGGTAATAAATGGGGGCCCCCATAATCATACAATTTTTGACTTAGTACAAGGGAGGTTCCTTTTCTTTCTGAATTTAAGAAAAGTTTCTGGCTATTAGATTTTTTTTTTTTTTTTTTTTTTTTTAGAAATAAAGGGAGCGTTAACATGTAACAGTAAGAATTTGATTTACATTATAAAATGCCCATGGGGGATTGAATATTTTGGGCAGACAACGCGAAGTGTAAAAAACGAGACTTAATGAACATCGTAGCAATATAAGGACAGCGTTGAAGAATAAATATGTCCAACAGAGTGAAGGGAAGAGGTTTGGCGAGACGAGTGTAGCTAGACATTTTCTAGAAAACAATCATAATGTTTCAGACTTAAGATGGGCTGTTTTAGAGGAAGTTGAGGTGAGGGAGGGACAATCCATCGAAATGCTTCTCTTACGACGAAGCGCGATGGATTTTATGAATTGAGTACGCTCGCGCCAGCTGGGATGAATGAAGGTTGGGGTCTTAGAGCATTCCTGTGAGTATCTATGTAGGCTAGTTAAGGCTAGCGGCTAGAGTAGTATACAACTTGTTGGACTTACCTATAAATTGCAGAGGGTAAGTCAGCAGTGCGTGCTTGAGAAAGGGGGAGGTCCCCCGAAATGTCGCGCGCCCTGCGTCACGCCCGCTGTCAGGATTTGCGTGCTCCAAGTCGGAAGGGGGCCAGAGCTATGAGTCGCAGTACTGCACATGAACCTGTGTTCCTGAATTGGACTATACCGCCTACTATGGAATGTCTTCCACAAAAACTGCAAGTAATTTAACTGTTGTTTGTCGAGGTCTTAATCTATAGGACTTTGTAATAATTTTGGATACACATTTGTTACAAAAAGCCTGCCATTTTTCTTGCTACTGTTTGTGTTGAGGGTGGAGGAGCCCTTGCTGAGGCAGACTAATTGAGTGCGGTTCTATATTGCAAAATATTGCAAAATAAGCTACGTTGAAATATAGTTCGACTGGGATATCCTCTTGTAGCTGACACAATTGTGACAAAATGTCGTTTGATGAACTGGCCAGCATTACCGACAGGCGGGCGGATAAGTTTGTATACTCTGAGGATGAACGAGTTAACATACTTAAAGAAGCAGAGGCAGCTGGGTTGGGTTTGGGTTTGGACCGCAAGATTTCCACAATTTCCCCAAGAATTAGAACAGCTCAAAAAGAAAGAAGCGAGCCTCGTCTCCCATGCCTCAACACTTACACAGTATGTTAAACACCAGCGTATCCCAAGAGGCTTGAGAAGCCCACTACAACCCATATTGATGCAAGATGACCCTATATATCGTGAGCGATGGTACGCCATCAGCAATCATTATTCAACTGAACTGATGTATTTGACTATACAGAGATTACAAGTGAACATTGAGAAAGTCAGAAATGAGATCCTTTCCATTGATGAGGAGTTTAAAAAAGCCTCCACTGAAGAACGATATGATCAGGTGAACCAGGAGGTTAATATACAGATCGATAAAATGAAGTTACAACTCTTCCAGAATAAGCTAAAGAAATTCGAGAGAGACAGTAAAGATTATTTGCACGGACGGGTCTATACATGGGCCGAAGATCGAGCAAAAATTAGATACAAAAAAGAAAAAAGAGGCGATCTAACATTGATGAGAGCAGCACTGAATCTGAAGACGTAGTAGCTACTAGTCGTATGCAATTAAGATCTACACTCACCGGCCACTTTATTAGGTACACCTGTACAACTGCTCGTTAACACTTAATTTCTAATCAGCCAATCACATGGCGGCAACTCAGTGCAAATTTTGGCATGTAGACATGGTTAAGACCCTTCTCCTGCAGTTCAAACCGAGCATCAGTATGGGGAGAAAGGTGATTTGAGTGCCTTTGAACGTGGCAGGTTGTTTGGTGCCAGAAGGGCTGGTCTGAGTATTTCAAGAAATGCTGATCTCTGGGATTTCACGCACAAACCAACTCTAGGTTTTACAGAGAATGGTCCGAAAGAAAAAACCATCCTGTGAGCGGCAGTCCTGAGGGCGGAAATGCTCTTGTTGATGCCAGAGGTCAAGGAGAATGGCAGCCTGGTTCGAGCTGATTGAAGGCACAGGACTCAATATCCACCGTTAAACAAGGTAGGCAGAAGAGCCATCTCTGAATGCACAGTACGGCGAACTTTGAGGCAGATGGGCTTCAGCAGCAGCAAGACCACAGGGTGCACTCCTTAGCTACGAACCGGAAACTGAGGCTCAAATTTGCCCAAGCTCATCGAAATTGGACAGGTAGAAGATTGGAAAAAACGGTTGCTGGTTCTGATGATCGCGGATTTCTGCTGCGACATTGGATGGTAGGTGTGGAATTTGGCGTCAACAACAATGAAAGCATTGATCCATCCTGCCTTGTATATCGGTTCAGGTGGGTGGTGGTGGTGTCATGGTTTTGGGGAATATTTTCTTGGCACTCTTTGGGCCCCTTGGTACCAATTGAGAATCGTTTGCAACGCCCACAGCCTACCTGGTATTGATGCTGACCATTGTACCATTCCCTTTATGACCACAATGTACCCCAACAATCTGATGGCTACTATTCAGCAGGTTATGAGCCATGTCATAAAGCTGGAATCATTCAGATGGTTTCTTGAACATGAGGAATGCTTCCAGGCACCTTGTGAATCTATGCTCGAAGAATTGAGGGCATTTCTGAAGGAAAAGGGGGTCCACACCCGATTACTAGCATGGTGTACCTAATAAATGGCCAGATGTGTATTACAAGAAAAAAATTCCAAGGCATCGGAATGTTTTTAGGATCAACGGAATCAAATCTGGAATCGGACTCTGAGAGGAAGCTCTGGCACAGGCCAGCAGAAGAAACGCGCAACATTGCAAAATAGCAAAGAAAAAGTAAAAGAACACATCGTATAGAGGGGACTGCTGGTTACAGTCTACTCTTAAAGAAAGAATGTTGCACAAGAATCGCTTATCAATAGAGGACTAAATTTTGTCCGTGTATGAATGTATTCTTTTGATTTCATTGTTGATTTCTATAATTTGTCGCTGATACGCATGAAAAATGTTTTTTCAGGCGACATCTAAAACAAATGGGGTGGAGAAGTAGTGAGATACGAGGAAATTATATAAAAGCAGTTATTTTGCCGATGTCTAATAGTACATGCGCTAGAAGCATTTATACAGGTGGTTACATCAGAAGTCTCAGAGAAGTGGGGAAAAGGTGGTACAAAATAAACATAAGAGGAATAACATCGACTATGGAAGAGATACAAGCACTACAGCAATTTAAGGCAAGATAGGGACAGAATTATAGGTTACGGAAGCTGACAAGGGGGGGGGGCCACGTTTTTGTCCAGGATTAAACCTCAAAGTACATTCATTGAGGCATGCACAATTAAGTGACCATAATGTTTATAAAAAAACTGATGAGTATCCTACCACAAAATATATAGGCAAAGAGATGTTTAGAAGGGTACTTAGTGAAAAGCAGTAGATCAAGACCTAATCAACGTTAAACTTTAAAAGAGGTATGCTATTTGTAGATACCCAGCCAACCCCATCCCTATACTTGGTACGCTCTAGAAATATACACAAGGTCCCTGACTGAACCCCCAGGCCGACCTATCGTCTGCGGGGATAGGCATCCTTGTTAGAGCTTATTGTTATTTATGTCGACTCATTCTGGTACAGAAAGCAGTAAAAAGAGACGTGATATACATTAGGGACACAGGTCAGTTCTTAACGGCACTTGAGTCAATCGCTATGTAGAGTTTCCATATAATGTGCGACATTGGATGTGAAAATCGCTATTTACGAATATCCCCTAAGGGAATGGATGCAAGCTGCCAGAGAGGCACTTGGAGATGACCCATGCTCTACTAATCAAAATGATCAATTTCATAATGACATTTTGGATATAGTTCTACACAAAGAAAACTATTTCAGATTTGGGGAGGACAGTCTATTTACAGACAACAGGCCCTCTATGGGGTCGGCCGAGTTGCGCCTAGTATGCTTAATGTGTTTCATGGCTGCCTAGAAAAAAAACAATGTATCCATAAAGCGAGGGGTGAAGTGGTGGCCTGGTTTCGGTATGTGGATGATCATCGCTTTGTCTAGTGGAAAGGACAGCGAAAGAACTTGAACATATCGTTGATAATATTAATAAATCCATCCTTTAATTAAATTTACTGCTTACCATGGACAGGGATGGCATCCACTACTTGAAGAGTGTGAGGTGAGGAAAAGCAAAGAGGGGTTCTCTACTGGCCGTGTTCAACTAAACCAAGTGATAAGAACAAAGTTCTGCACAAAAATAGCTACCATGCTCCCAAATATTTGATGGGATTGCAAGGGTCAATTCACCAGGGTATAAAAGCATCTGATCTTTGAACAACTTTACATCAACATAGTCAGAAAAAATTATTTAAAAAATTTGTTGAAAGAGGATATGATTTAAACCACCAATAGAAACTGGCGAGAGCGAGATATAAGGGTTGGAAGGATCGCATCCACCGCTTATTGAATAGAACATCAGAAAAGGCAAGTTATGGAGAAACTCGTGATATGTTAGCACTTATATACAAACAGTGAATTAATATGATTAAGAGAACAATAAGAAGAAACAGTTGGGTATATTGAGGAGTGATGCCAAATGTGGCAACATATTTAAGGATCGCCGTTCTTTGAATATCGCAAGGGTACGAACAATAGGGAGGTCAAGTAATTCAAAGTTGACAGATACGGGGAAAGAAAAAATCTGCAATATCCAGAAACTTTTTTAAATAACAGAAAGAAAAGTGAACCTACCTGTGTATTAACTGTCAGAATTGTTGTTGCTAGATCAGAGGCCATTTATTACACACCGCATGTAGGTGGAAAAGATATGCAATCAGGGAGGTTTCACAGTAACAGTAAGCATGTGATATACATTCTAAAATGCCCTGTGGATTGCATATGTTGGGCAGACACGCGAAGTGTAAAAAACGAGACTAATGAACATCGTATACAGCAATATATGGAGCAGACGTTTGAGAATAAAGTATGACCAAACAGCGTGAAGGATAGAGGTTTGGGCGAGAGAGTGTAGTAGAATTTTCTAGAGAAACCAATCATAAATGTTTTCAGACTTACGATGGCTGTTTTAGGGAAGTAGACCGGGTGAGGGCGGGACATCAGGAAAGGCTTCTCTTACGACGAGAAGCGCGATGGTCATATAGAAGTGAGTAGCTGGCCAGCTGGGATGAAATGAAGGTTTGGGGTTTAGAGCATTCCTGTGAGTATCTATGTAGGTAGTTAAGGGCTAGGGCTTAGAGGAGGTATACACTTGTTGGTCGCTTAACTATAAATTGCACGAGGGTAGAGTCAATGCAGTGCGTGGCTTGAGAAAGGGGGAGGTCCCCGAATGTGACGCTGCGCGCCCTGAGTCACGCCCGCTGTCAGGGATTTGCTGTGCTCCCAAGTCGGAGCGGCCAGAGCCTATGCGGTCGCAGTACTGCACAAGAAACCTGTGTTCCTGAATAGAACTATACCGCGATACTATAGGAATGTCTTCCACTACAGCTGCAAGTTAATTTAACTGTCGTTTATCGAGGTTATTATCTATAGGGACTTTGTAATAAATTTTGGATACCCATTTGTTACAAAAAGCCTGCGCCTTTTTGTGCTCTTGGATTGGAGGATTCCACATCAACATTAGATCGTGGCAAAACCCTTTAAGTCACTCAGATCTTCATACCTCCCTGTTGTGCCTACTTCCAACACTTCACCTTCAAGAACTGACTGTTCACCTGCTGTTCCTTCTTTGACAGGTGTCAATTTCACAAGATAATCTATGGTATTTACTATGTAATCATAACCACAATCATAAGGCCATACTTACAGCTCAATGGCTGGACTATAGATTGAACCGTCGTAGGAGGGCAAGCACACAGCCCCTGTGCTACTGGTCAGGAGAAAGATAAACCGTGCAGGATATCTAACGTATTGAGCAGAAGTTCACACATCTATCCACTAGACGAGCAACAGAATGATGAAACACTGCACATTAAGTAAATATTAGTTCACACCAATATATGCGAAAGCCACAGATGGTAATAACATAGAAGGATAGCACAAGAATGCAAAACTACCAATAAGGACAACTACTCATAACTCTTCCATTTATGTTGGGGGGGTGTTGCGAAGGTACTATATTGCAAATAGCTAGGGCGCGATACAAAGGGTGCCATATATACAGTTACATGTGGTACACTGTGCTGGCTTACAGCCTATGACGCCTCTACTATTCAATTGGGAAGGCTGTCCAGCACTTTTTAGCTGTCCAACACAAAATACTGACACCCTTTTTTCCCCATTACTTTGGGCAAAAAAATGACATACTGGAAAATTGTCAACTATGGAGGTATAGTGTATAGTGTGCCACTATATTTCAAAGCTTGTAACCGGTCAAGGTTCCTATAATCTTGTCCTACACTAGCCATTTCCCTACATGGCAATTTACAGAAAAAATCAAGAAAAATGGGACTTATTAATCAAAACAACAATCAGAGGCAATTACTGTTCAAGCTCAATGGCTGGACTATAGATGGAACCCCGTGTAGGAGGCAAAACAAGCCCTGTGCTTCTAGGAAAGATAAACAGGTGCAGATATTCTATCTGAGCAGAAGCTGGGGCAGCCTGCCCATTTGAAAAGTAGAAGGTGTCATTAGGCTGTAATCCAGATGGAGTACCACAGTTTATGATTAATGGCACCCTTTGTATCGCCTGTTCGATTATGCAATTGCTTGATGCAAGCAAACCACCCCGCGTCATACATAGAGTGGTTGTGATGAGTGGTGTCAGTAATCAGCGGATTTTGGGCATGCTGTGCCGTCTTCCTATTAATTCTTACTGTGCTTTCTCATATATATGTTGTGAACTGGGTACTTACTTAATGCCACAGTTGTTGCTCTCATTCCATTGCTGGCTCTAGTGGAGGTGTGTGCGAGCGTTCTGGCTCATTAGGTCTCTGCACATGTTTTATTTTTACTAAGTCGCACAGAGGCTTGGGTTGTGTTGCCTCTACTGGGTTTCAGTCTATTAGGCCAGCCATAGATGCTGTAAAAAGTATAGCCGTGTGGTTGTTTTTTTTTTATTAAAAAATGTCCCATTTTTCTGTGATTATTCACTATGTAACTTCACCTAACATCATAATTATACATAGTGCTTAAAAATTCAGTCGCCATCTTGAAACTGTGGCAGTTTGTGTAGTGTTTTATATGCAGTTATTCATACATTTTTTTCTATTATTGAGCAAGCTGTGTACATAAATTAGAATAAGCCTGACTTCCTACAAATGGAGACATGAAAGGATTTTCAAGGGACTCTGATCATGTTTTTGGTGTATAGTCCTCTCCACCCACAAAAAAATGATATGTCAGTCTTGCTTTTCATAAAGCGCCTATGATTGCCATAGACTTATATTATTGTTGGTTAACTGAAGAAAAAAAAATAGACCAAAGCATTCTGCAGTCATATGACTGTATATGGGCTGCCTTGGTAACATAAGTTTCACAGGAATGATGAAACTGAATGTATTTGAACACACCAGAGGAATCCTACAACCTGGTTTAGAATGCTAGTTATGACTCATCAGGTCTGCCCGAGAATGTGCAGTTGTTAGCTTCAGAAATACGTGCTTCTTCTCATCTCCAGGTTTGAAAATAGTTCAGACTAAAGGCAACTATACTCTGATCATTTAAAAGCAGAAAATTATTGCCATACTGGTAATGATCCAGATCCTTGTATGAACTTTCTGTCTTTGTGTTGGAAAATGTCCAATCCTTTCTAATTTAGCCTCCAGAGTTTCCAATACTGGTTACTGCGAGATTCTAATATCTTATAACCCTTTTCATAGTTGGAGATAAATTAATCCTTTCCTCCAGTTGAGACTTTCTTTTTTCTCAGGATGGCTGATTTGCGCGAAGTAATTACAAGGGTGTATGCTCACCACTAAAACACATGTTTAGGTTGAACATAGGGTTATATTAAAATATAGCTTATTTAAATTTGTTATAGTGTTGTTACTGAAACCAGCCCTTGTCAGTTGTCTCGGTGTGTCCTTTGCTCAACACAAAGACCACAATGTATCAAAATGTAATTCTAATCATTGTCGCTGTAACTGCATCATGGCATGCAATACAATGCAGTCGCCACATGTTTGTTACACAAAATCCAAACCTATTGGATTTTTTTCCCATTTGCACATGTGACTTTCCTATCACACACAGCATTGTAAATGGAATACTGATGCTTGGTGACTTGTGCAATGGCCACTCACTAGGGAGGGGGACATGGGGAGCAGTGTCCATCTCCTAGTGTGATACTGAGTTATCTATATATTGGTGTCATTGTTCGTTTTAATCCTGCCTATGATGCCTAAGTTAAGACTAATCCACGCCACATACACCATTGTAATTACTGAGAACTAAGCCTTGACAGAACCATGATAGTCTGTCCAGCAGCTCTTGTGGGCTGGCTGTGAAAGCACTGCAAGCATGTTCAGACTATTGCTTTAAATTTAGATAATGATATGGAAAGGACATAGAAAAGAACATCACCATGTTTAATATAATTAACATAAAAACATGATACTAAACAGTAAGTCATTTTCTGATGACATTCCCTTTAACTACAAATTCTGACAATAGCAATTTTTAATTTTACTTTTTATTGCCTTCTAAGACCTATGTATTTCTCTTTATTTTCCATTAACTTATTTTAAATTGGCTAATTCTAATGGCACCAATGTATTTATTGCGAAACCAAGCAAAAATTTTTTATGAGGTAAAATAGGGAAATAATGCAGTTGTACCATTATCTTTATAGTTAATATTTTACATTCTACCACCTGCAGCATAGGTGATATCATAACTTTATTCTACAGTTCTCTGAGTAACATTTCCGGGTTGATAAAAATTTAGTAGCTCTTGTGATTTTGTACTACTTTTAAAAAATATATAATTTTTTTTTTTGTTGAGGAAGATGTGTAAAAAACTTGCTTTTTGCCAAGGTGAGGAAGAGTTTGTATTGGTTCCATTTTGGAAGCAACTTTCTAATCACTTTTTACTACATTTTTTAAGAAGGCAGAATTCACTTCTGGCACTGTTTTTAATGGCATTCACATCTCCGAATAAATATTTTAGTAGATTAAACTTTTACGGATGCAGCAATACCAATTTTCTGTTTTTTTTCCTTTGTACTGTTTTTTATGTGACAAATGGGAAAATAGGTCATTTTGTATTTTTTTAGTCTCCATGACTACTGTGAGGAGGGGCTTGTGAACTACACTGCAATACTAATTAACACATTTGTAATACTTCCATATAAGTAGATAAGCAACCAATAAAACAATTACATCTAAGAACTGACAGTGCATGTCAGCTGTAGTTAGCAGACAGCACCTACCATATACTAGTATGTAGTGCGCCCAGCCATTGAGTGCGCTCCATACACTCATCTCATAACTTACATGAACAGTAACTGTTAACCTGTTATATAAGAGCTTGTACCCATGAGTGAAGAACTTTTTTGTGCTATGGACACTTTTATTCTGAAATACCAAGCGCTGTACAGAGACCATTCATCTGATTAGGGCAATGTTTCTTAAAGGGGATTTGCCAAGAAGTGCCTTATCTGCTAAGAAGCAAAAGTAAACAAAGCAGGCTGAGCTGAAGAGAGGAGAGAGCAGTGCAGCGCACAGAGCCGCAATAAGGGATTGTGGCAATGTGTCATAAAATAAATACACTACAACTGTATGGATTCGCTGTATACAAAAGACAAATATTTCTCCCACAGCCCCTTGAACGCTTCTTCACACTCCCTTTCATCAGATAAGAAGTGTGCTCTGAGCTAGCCCCTGGCCAGTTCAGGCTCTGGTCACTCTGCCTAGGTGCGTATCTTATGCACGCTTTTAAGTAACGTAAGTGCAGGTAAGGCAGCCTGTAGCTCTCTCAGGCTGCAATTTTTTTAATCACATATATTTAGAAAAGTGATTAAATACCCATTGTGTAGGATCCCACGTCAACATTCCATCATGGCAAAACTCCTTTAACTCCAGTCCTTAAGGCCCACCAACAGGTCGTGTTTTCAGGATCTCCCACAGAATGCATTCATAATAATTATGTTACCTGTGCAGAATGTACTGACAATAATAATTAGATTTTTTTTCCGATTGTTAAAGATAAAAGCTATAAAATAGATGATGATGATGATGACTTTTTATTCTGTAGAGGGTCTTGCAAGATTATGAGTTCCATTTTTTTAACTTTTAGAAAACTTTATTTTTTTTTTATAAAATAAATGGATGTAGATGTAAATCACCTTGTTTTTAATTTCCCCAGAAATATATTCTTAAGCTTTTTCATATGAACATGGGGAAAAAATTTCAAGACCGCAATGGTTGGTTGTGTGAAAGCCAATTTCTATTTCCTGGGTAACATGTTATCGATCTCTGTAGAAACGCATTTTGTTGTGTGAACAAACTGTAACTCACTGATTCCAAGACTGGAAAGGTAGAAAAGTTAAAGGGGTTGTCTTACCATCCTGATTCACAGCCGTTTTCAGGCTCAGACTTAAGCTGAGTGGGTCTACAGCAGTGATTGGCATATCAGGTCTGCTATTTGTAGCTGATCCGGTTACAGTGAAATTAGTGCAGGTGGCTTTTAAATTATAGTGCACAAGGCTACAGAGCTCTAAAGGGTTTATCAACAACATATATAAGCAAGCTTCTATTTGACTGATAACAGTCAGGACGGAGTAGGAATGGTCGGACAGGGCAGCTGAAGCAACGAGAGCAGAGATTGTCGGTAACCTAGGGAAGCTTGTGTACACAAACAGGGGATAACATTTCCTCTATTTCCTAAACAAAGCAAAATCAGAACAGCAATGTATTTGGTAATAGTCTGTATTTACCTTTGTCTAAATGTTTGTAAACCCCTTAACAACCAAGCCTATTTTTTTACATTAGTTTTTTCCTCCCTTCCTTCCCAGAGCCATAACGTTTTTATTTTTTCATCTACATAGACATGTGAGGGCTTTTATTTTATAGGAAGAGATGTACTTACTAAAGGTGTCATTGAACATACCATAGAATATACTGGGAAATCGCAAAATATTCGAAGTGGGGTAAAATGTGAATACAAGCGCTGGCGTTCTGAGCTGTTCGCACACAAAATATGATTCTATACACTAATGACGGGGGGGATAGTGGACTCAAAACTAGGGCCAAAACTGTTTAGAACAGACGAGCCCCACATAATATGGTGCTGAGCCTAAGTTGTCGTTTTGGAGCTTAGAAAAGAAACCTAATTATTGACCCACATTAGTACAGAGGTTAGACAGATTCCAGGCGCTTCTACCTACTAATGGGCCCAATAAAATTGACACCTGGGTGCTAAAATTCATACATGTCGCCCAAAATGTTGTTTTTAAATGATTATTTGTTTTACTGAAGGAAAAATGATTTCAGCCCTACCTAGTCTTATGTGGAAAACTAATTGACTCTTTAGATAATAAATGAACCAGGTTATTGAATTTGGTTGACAATTGGGTTCAATTTCACTAGTAAGACCCAGACATGGTTACTGCCAAACCTGTTTAATCAAAACCACTTAAATAGAACCTGTTTTTCAATGTAAACGGGGCTAGAAAGTCTCGAAAAGCAGCATATGATGTCATGCTCTAAATAGATTCAAATACAGATGTAAAACCAATTGATTGAAAGTTACCAGTCTCGAAAAAGTTACCAAGTTATTGCTGGTGCTGTGGGACTCCAGAAAACCACAGTGAGACTAATTTACCAGAAGCAGAAAAAAACTTTGAACAGAGGTAAACCTTCCCAGGGGTAGTTAGCCTACCATAACTTCACCAAGATGGTATTGCCGACTCATTCACAAGTTCACCTAGAACTCATTTAAACATCTTAAGATTTGAAGATCTCCTTTGCCCTAGTCAAAGGAGATCTTTGTAAATTTTAATGGGAGAGTTACAAGATACAAACCACTGGTGAGCAAAAAAAACACAAAAGCTAGTCCTACGTTTTCCAAAAAAATATTTAAATTATCTCCAAGACTTTTGGGATACGATTCTGTAGACTAATGTATCAAATGTGTAACTCTTTTTAAGATATGGTTACTTTCAGCATAACGTTAATACCACATCACACCATAAGAATATTATGGCAACGATCAAACATGGAGGTGGGAGCATGGTAGCCCTGGGCTGCTTTGCTGCTACAAGTCCAACAATGAATTCTGCTTTCAGAAAGTCCTAGAGGAGAATGTCTGCTTGTCAGTCTGTCTGAACCAGCAAACTCAGGACACACATAATAAGCAACTCTCCACAGGAACACCAATAATCTGGCAAAGGTTTGCAGAGGAAGTAATCCTAATGAAAGGGCAGGTGGCCAACCATTGGAGGTCAGGTGTGTAAATCTTTAGAAGCCAGCATGCATCGGTTGCAGGCAGTAGACGGAAGCGAAGCAGGAGCGAAGTAAGGTGAGTAGGTGCTGACACTAGCACGCCCGCGGTCTGGAGTAGAGACCGCAGAGCACATTGTGATAAAACATTATGAACGTTGGCACTGACAGGCCAGTACTAAATAGCTTTAAGGTAGTGTAGAATGCAGCAGAATATAAATCTGTTCTTCTGCAGGTCATACATACAGGCGCAGTCTATTACCAATATGACAGGTCTGGCTCAGCCAGACCACCTTTAACCTGGTCTGGTTGTTCTAACTGTTTTGCACCTACATTTGGCGTAAAAAAATCATAAACATCTCTAATTTTATGAATGTGGTGCGATATACACCCAGAACGGTCCTAATTTTTGACGCATTAAAAAGTGTCGCGTCAGCACTTATCACACCAAAGTTTGGAATGCGACTGTTCATACATCTGTAGAACTGGTCTACTACAGTTTTTTGATGCCAGATAACTGGCACAGCCCCGTTCTTTCATGTCGGCCAATGTGTCAATATTTCTGTCAGATAATGAACTTACAGTTTAACAATCCTAAAAATAGGAGGTGTTAAGAAACACCAACCACAGGGGTGAGTGGGCCATAAAATGTGAAGACATTACTTACTTTGAAGATAGGGAACAGAGCGGGGAGTGAGTCATCATTCTGACCACTGCTCCTGCCTATAAGAGGAGAGAGGGGTGACCAGTAACTAGGGAAACTTGTCTGTAAAAGTAGGAGATAAAATCTGCTTCGAACTGTGAAGAGAAGTAAAATCAGAACAGCAATGTATTTGGTAATATTTTTTATTTACCTTTTCGTACATATTTAAAGCTAAACAATGAAATGGGAATACCCCTTTGAGATCCCCATGTACATTAGATTAATGTCAGCTAAACCCCTCCTTTTAAAAAAAGGGCACTTTTTCGTCTTATGTGTTTTTGGGGGGGTAACCAACCCCTCCCTCAACTACAGATAAAAGAGGAAAAAAGGCTTTGGGGGAAGTTTTTTTTTTAAAAAAAATGGGCCCCCAAAAAATTTTATTTCTGCAAGAGATTCTGTTTTACTTTGAGGTGAGTGGTTTATTCCACTTCCTTTGAAAACAATTTTTAAAATATTTTTATGGGTCATGGCCTAAAAAAAAGACAAAATTTTTCCCTAACAACTAGTAGTTTAAATTTATTAAAAGAGCAATCAAACATTTGGATTTTTAAGTCCTCTACTGGATTAAAAATAGTAAAAAAAAGGGGGGGGGGGTGGCTAGGCCCTGAGGGAGGAGGGGCGTGCGGGACCCCGGGGCTTTCCCCCAGAGGGCCCCCAAAAAATACTTTTTAAAGGTTTCCCCCAAAATGGGTTAAAAAAAGCAACAAAAATTAAACCCCCCCGCGCCCGGAAACACCCCGGAACCCCGGGGGGGTCTCCATCTCCCAAATTTTTTTTCCGCCCTTCCCCGCCGCCCTTTTAGGGAGGACGGGGCTCCTTTGCCAGCAAAAAAGCCCGGGGCAATCCGTGGGGACAACCCGGGCCAAAAAGAACACGGAGCCCCCCCTATTTCCAAAAATCCCCGGGAGCACCACCCCCCGGGGGTTCGCTGCCCCCGGGGGGGGGGCGCCGCTGCGACACTGACGTCCGCCTACCCCCGGAGGGGATAGGGTACTGCGGAAAGCTGGAGTCCCAAAGGGGCCCATCCAGGGAAACCGGGGCCCCCGAACCCCCGCCCGGAAATCGGCGGAGCCACACAAAGGGCCCCGGCGTGGTCCGAAACCGGTTTAACCCCCCCCTAAACCCCGGTCAGTGCAGGAGGGGAAGCAGCCTCCCTGCGGGGGAGGAGAAGCCCCGCCGGGCCCCGGTTTCCCCCGCGGGCCCCCGGGGGTGAAAAATTTTCCGGAAGCGATAGCAGGGCCCTTCCCCTTCCCCCCCCTTTGGGCCCCCGGGCGTCCCGCAATGAGGGTGGGGCTCGCTCTCCCCCCGGGTTCCTCCATAATTGGGGCCCGCTTTTAGGCCCCCGGGGGAAGCAGGAATTAAAGCTATGACCCTGCTCCCAAACCCGGGGGGTTTTCAGGGCCCACCCCAGACGAGGGGCCCCCTCTGGACTTCCCCCGGGCCCCCCCCGGAAAACCCAAAAGCCGCAGGGGGCCCCCCTGAACCCACTGACCCAGATGGGCGGAATCCCTTCAAATGGAACCTAACCCTTTCCTAAAAAGCCGCACCCCAGGAGCTGGGAGGGCCCGCCGGGGGAACCCCCGCTCCCTAGGGAGATTATAACCCCACACGGCCCAGGGAGCCCAAAACCAGCTAACATGGAACCCACCCTTTCCCCATCTCCCCCCCCCCTTACAGGAGAGCCCCTGGGGCGGAAACCTTTGGGGGGTCACCCCGGGTTTGGGGCGGGGCGGGGCCCCCCCGGCCCGGGGGGAGGAGGGTGGATTGCCCACCTAAAGCCTCTTGGGCCCTTGACTATACGGGCCCTCCTGCCGGCCCCGAAACCCCTTGGAACCCCCAAAGAAGGCCTATCTCCCATCCGACGTCCAGGCAGACCCAGGCGACGTGGGATCCGCCCTTAAATCCCCCCACTTTGGGGAAAAAGGGCCCCCCCAAAGCCAGGGGGCTGAAATTTCCCAAATCCCAACCATCCCCCCCCACGGGGGCCCAAACGGGTCTGCCCCAGACCCATTTTCCAGGCCTTTTACCAAACCAAGATGCTGCGGTCGCCCTGGAAGGCTAACCCCGAGCTGGGGCCCCCCTTTTTTTTTCCTTTTTTGCCGTCCCAAACAAGGGCCACAGGGCATTGGCAAGGGGAAATTTCAACAAATTTTTGGAGACAGGGCTAAAAAGGGCCCCAAAACCCCTTTTGGAAAACCTACAAGTTCGAGTTCCAAACTGAAAAAAACTCCCAAAAATCAAACCCTCTCATTTTTCCTCTATCCCGTCCTCAGTAAGGGGAAAAGTCGGCAAAACACCTTTAATTGCCTCCATATGGTTACCGGAAAACCGCAGCCGGGGCAACAATGTCAGGGGTGCGGGGTTGCCCCAATTGTCCCGCAGGGGGGGAAATCACCCCCCCCTTAAAATAAAGGGTTTTTCAAATTCATTTTTGGGGTCGTCCGGGGGAAAAAACCTTCCTGGAATTCGACAGAGCCCCCCAGAGCATGCCCCCCCGAGGGGAATGAACCCCCCACACCAGCCCCCGGGGGGGGTAAATTTTCAGAAAAACATCTTTTACGATCAAAAAAGGGAAATTATGCGGGGGCCCGAATGAAAGCAGCGAATAGGGTTTTGAGGGGGGCCCTCTTGCACTTGTTCCCCGAAATTTTTCTCGGCGAAAAAACTGCGCCCTGAAGCGGGGCTTTAAAAACCCCCTTTTGACGGCCTGCAGTTCCAAAAAAATAACCCTACAAAAGGGGGTTCCCCCTTTTTCCCCTTTAAGTTAGGCACCTGGACAAAAATGCTCATTTTTCCGTCCCGGGGGACTTGCCCCTCTTTATCTCGACCCTGCAATTGCCGGAGGGGGACCCTCCCCAATTTCCTGTGTTTTCCCCCATGGGCTTGTCCCCCCTTGCCTTTAGAAAATCGGTAACCCGCGAAGCACCCATCTGGTGTCCTCCCGCCCCAGAGATCCCGGCCCCCCGTCGGGGCGCCCAAAACCAACAGTCAAGAGGAGAAAGCAACGTGAGGGGGCCCCCTCCATGGGCCCAAATCAAGGTTAATTTCTTTATGGTATTTGCCCCTTTAGTTCTTCCCCTGATTGGGGCTCCTACGTTTCCTTTTGGGGGGGCGGGCCCCCGGGGGTTTAAACGGGTCCGGGGCTGCATTGTGGCTACTCACCAACCCCCTTTTTTTTTGGCGGCAAATCGTCCGTCCCCGGTCTTTTTGCTTGGGACGGGGGGACTTTGGGTTCCCGCGGGGGCCCGGGAGACCCTCTCATCCACCCGTGGGGTCCCTTTCAAATCCTTTTACAAAATCTATAGTTATAGGGATTGCTTAGTTTCCCCCAACTGAAATTGGGCCTGAGGATGGGGGGGGATCCCCCCTTTTTGGAACCCCCCCCCTTTTTTTTTCCCGGGAAATTGTCCCCCCATACCCCCTTCCTTTTAAACCTTGGGCCCCTTTTGCCTACCCCTTGGGGAGGCCCGGGGGGGGGCCTCTTGCCCCCAAAACCCGATTGAGGGGGGGCCCTGGGGGGCGGTTTCCCGCCTCCCCTTTTGGTTTGGGGGTGGTTCCCCCTGTTTTTTCCCCCTGCACGTTATTTATTTCCTCCTCCTTGGGGTTTGCACCTGGGAGAAAACCCCCAATTTGGGTTTGACCCTTTGTAAAATGGCCCTTTGGGGTTTTCGGAGTTACATATCTGCTGTTGTTTGATGTTTGGCCTGATCCTAAAGGCCCTTTTGATTTTTGGGGGAAATTGGGGAAAGTTTTTTTGTTTGTTTGGTTCCGCACCTCCCTTTAACCGGCTTGGCGGAGCCCCCCTTTTTTCCTTTCCCCCCTTAAAAAGGGGGCTTTTTGAATTAAAGCACCCCTTGTAATCTACATGGCGAATTTACCCTTACGTCCCTTAAAAAATCAAGGGATTTAACCCTCCCCGAAAAAAGATCGCAGGTCCTCTATTTACCCCCCATAAACAAGTTTGCAAATTTATTCCTTTCCCCCAAAAACAACCCTTTTTCCTGCAAATTCAATCTTACCGTAAAAAGGTTTTTTCCCTGTTCCCGGTTCCCAACCCGTAGCTCCTCTGCCAAAATCCAAGGGGGTGGCAATTCCCTTTTTTCACAAAATCAAAAAACCCCCCGTTAAAGTGTTAGACACCTATCGGGATTCAGGATGCCAGGGCCTTTTTTGTTACCAAATCCCTCCAAAGGCCCCGACCCTTACAAAAACCCCAAACATATACCGCCAAAAACAGGCCCAACCCGACTTTCTGCTAAAAATTGGAACCTACCCGATTTTGCCCGGGGACAGATTATCTTGGGAGGGGAATTTTTAATTTGGCTCTAAAAACCCGTCCCTGGAAAACCTCATCAGGGGGCTCCGGGCCTTACCAAAAAGCTTAAAAGGGTTTTAAAAAAACTGCTCCATGACATGGAAATGGGTTGACCCTTTTGGGGGTTTCGCAAACCCCCCGGGCGGGTTTCACCTTCTACTTCCCTTTTTTCACAAAAATTTACCTCCCGCATAGATTAAAAACCTAACCCCCAGCATTCCCCGCTTTGCTTTGGGGGTCGGCCCCCGGGGGGAACAACCCCCCCCCATTCCCCACCCCCCCCAGTACCGGCGATATTAGTCTCCCTAACTACACCCGATCAGGGTTCTCCTTGGGAAAATGAATTAATTGCTTCTGAGGATCCCAAGCTCCAGGCCCCCGAAAAAGGGTGTACGACCGTTTTGAAACGGTACATGCCCGAAAGATCCCCCTTCCCCCCCGGGCCAATGGGAGGGGGAAATTTATCATTAAAAGGCAAACTTAAACAAGCCCCGGGGGGCCCCCTCAAAAGGGGGAAACAACCCCCTAAATTGCAGGCCCCACCCTTTACCCGTTTACCCCCATTGGAAAGGAAAAACCCTAAGTTAACGGGTCTGGAAAACAATTTTTGAGAGCCCCCGATTCAGACACGTAAAGACATTTTCCCCCCTTATGGAACCCTAGGCATAAAAGATACAGACAGTTAAAGCTCCAAAATCGTTTTAATTTTCCCGGTTAACAAAACCCCCCAAATTTCCCGGCCCCGGGCACTTAGGGATAAAAAAAGCTGCCCCCTTTTTCCCCTCCATTAAGCACCGGGAAAATCGAGGGGCCCCCATTTAAACAGAAGACATTTTGAAGGGGCTTCCGGGAATCTATACTCGCTTATAATCCCCCCTGAACGAGTCACGGGGGGGAAACAAATTTCCCCAGTACTTAGCAAAAACCTCCTTCCCCCCCTCCCCGTTTGGGCCTTTCCCCGCTTCCCTGGAAGAGCCCTTTTTCCCCCCGGAGGGTTTGGGGGTTTCAGCCCTTAAAAACCCTTCCATCTGGAAGAGCCCGGGGCCGGAAGGGGTTTACCTTTTTTTTACAAAACACATTTTGTCGGACTTGTCCCCGGCCCCCTTTTCCGGGCCAATTTTAACCTTTGGGACCACGGAAAACCCCCTTTAAACCGGCCCTTCCCCCAAGGCCCTATTGTGGGACCCAAAAGGAGGGGAAAAGGGCCCTCTCAGACTCAAACCCTCTCCTTTCCCACCCCCTTTTTATTCCGGATCAAATTTTGGGGTTTGTTCCGAAAAGGGAGGCGAGGGAACAAACACACTTTAAGGGAATTTTCCCCATCCCCCCAGGGGTTTGCCTTCAAAAAAACCCCCGGGCCCTTTTCCTGCCCCCGGACGCCCGAGAAGGGGGCCCCTTTTTTTTTGAGTTTTGGGGTTGGGCCTTCCCGAGGGGAAATGTTAGGTCCCTGGGGTTTTGGCCCCGGTTTTGGGAAAGGGTAAAAAACCTTAAAACCCTTTACCCCCAAACTCAAATCGGGGGTAAATGGGAACTATGTCCACTCCCTTTTTCAAACCCGGGAAAAGCACCCGGGCAAAGGGAAAGCCCCCTCTCTCCCCAAAACTGTATATTTTGGCCTTTGGGGCCCTGTGAGGGCACTTCGGAATGATCCCCCCTTGGGGGGAGGAATCCGGGTTCGGAGGGATCATTCCCAAAAGGCCCCGGGTTTTTTCTGACGATTTACTCCTGCTTTTGGGGGGCCCCCCCCTTCCCTCCCAAGGGGTAAAGGGAAAAATGGAAGAATAAAGCCTGCACAAACCCCCATAAGATAACATGTCAAAGAGCCGCTATGGGGTTCCCCCTGTTCACCCCCCCGACCTTTACTTGTTGAAAAACAACCTTCCCCTTCTCCTGGGAAGAACTTTTCCCTTTTAAATTTTTGGGGGTCCCCCATACCCCAAACCCAGAAAAAAAATTTTTTGATCTTAATTTTTCCCCCCCCCCCCCAACCCCCCTTTTTTCCAGAATAAAAAAGGGGTTTTCCGAAATGGGACAAAAAAAAGACTTTTCATGGATTGGGCGTATTAAAAAACCTTAAGAAGGGTTTCTTTGGGCCCCAAAATGTTGTACCTGTTCCAGGCAATCCCCCTTTTCTCCCTGGGGCCCTTTTTTTAAAGGGGGCCCAAGAAAGATAATCTCAAGATTTGTATGGGCGCGGGGTAAACCCCAAGAAAAAGCGGAGTCCACCCTTAAAATAAAGGGCCCCCAAAGAGGGAGGCTTCATTGCCAAAACTTTTTAAACCTATTTTTTTGGCCCCCCCCCCCCCCCCCCCCGGGGGTGGCGGTGAGAAACCCCGGACTCTTTTTAATTGGACCTAAAACTCTGGGTGGGGCTGGAGACCTATATTTGGGGCCCCCCAAACCCCGCTTTGCCATGGCTGCCGCGTCATTTTCAAACCCCGCGGTATATAAAGCTTTCCCCCTGATTGCCCCCGGGCCTCCCGTCCTAATTTTACAGGTCAATCCCCCAGGATGGTCTGTTTGACGTAGGCGGGCCCCCGCACCCCCCTTGCCCCCGGCCCAAACCCCCCCGCCCGAGCTTCTCACTCCAGCACGGTTCGGTTTCTGGGATCGGAACGGGTGCCCTTTGAAAAACTTGGGCCCGGGTCCTCGAGACAGGGGCTTTTGAGGGGTTTTGACAAAACTTGTAGGTGCCAAACGGGGAAACCCCGGGGAAAGCTTTTAGGTTCCCCCTATTACCAGCCCCGGCAGCCTTTAAAAGCAAATGGGAAACGAAACCCTTTTCGGGGGCTTTTGAAACCCCTCAAACCCCATTTTAGTTAGTGGTGCCCCTTTGGGAGATACTCAAAAAAAGAAGGGTTCTCAGGCCTGTAAAAGGGTTAATTTTCAACCCCTGGGGCCCTGGCCAAACTGCCTTTTCAGCACAGTTTGGGGGAAAAGGAACCGGGACCGTCCTTCAATGAACATTTGGGCCAAAAACCTTCCAGTGACCCATAATTCCCCCGGTGCCCGCCGGGCCCACCCCAGCCCCAAACTATAAAAAATTTACAAGATGGGTTTCCGGGGTGCCACGCTTCTTTTTCCCCTTCTCCCCCCTCCCCTTCCTTCCCGTCCCGCTGGAGTTGTGGAAAGGAAAATTTGGGGGCCCATGACCCAATTCCCCGGTGGGTTGTCCCCCTAACAGACCTTAAGGGGCGGGGGCCCGAGCTTAATTTAACACATCAAGGGGGTCCCGCCACCCGGGGTTTACCCAAACACTGGTGCCCCCCTTTTGATATCCCTCTAACCCAAAAGCCTTTTTCTTAAGTAAAAACTTGGGGATGTTCTGTCCCTTTTTCTGCCAAAGGGTAAATCAAAAACCCCAGCTTCCCGGATTTTCCAAATGCCCGCCCAAACATAACGGAAAATGGGTCCGGGGGGGTCCTTTTCCTTCAGGCTTGGGGGGTTCGAATCTGTTTCTCCTCATGCTTTTAGCCGAAAAAAATCTTAAATTGTTCTGGGGGGATTTGGAATCCCTTCGTGGAACGGGCCCGCTTTTTTGTCCCTTTCCTAGAGGGGAACCCCGCCCACACCTTGGAGGGGGAGGGGACTTTGGGGGGGTGAAAAAACGTTTGGGGGGGGGGGAGGGCCCCAAAATTTATCTCTTTTCTTAACCAAGTAGATGGGGGTGCCCCGCCGAGCCCGCTGGGAAATTTTGGGAACCTCGTTTTCTTTTTGTTATTTTTTTGTCCCTATTTCTTTTGCCTCCCCTTTTTTTTCTTTTTTTTTCCCCTGTTAACCCTTTAAAGCTTGTTATATGAGGTTTAAACCCAATTTTTCTTTCAGAAACGGGAAAAGCCCGTTTAGAAGCCTAAAAAGTTTATCACCCCATTTCTTAAAAAATTGTCTAAATATTAATCACTTTGAGTGTTTTTTAGTCTATCACTTGTATTGCTATTGTACGGGGTAGAACCCGGGGGAAGGGGGAAAAAAATGTACTCTGTTCCCTTTCCCTTTTTGGATATAAATCCCGCATTTTTGATGACTTTTTTCCAAAACCCAAATGACTTTTTTATTCCCTGTTTATAATTTTTCAAATAAAAAAATGTTTGAATTGGAAAAAAAAAAAAATAGTAAAAAAAAAAGTTTAAAATAAATGAAAAATCGAAAAATTTTAAAAAGCTACTGTTACAAATTTATGTTAAAAAAAAAAAGAAAGAAAAGAAAAGTTATGTGTCTTGGAACACAGAGGCATCCCCCAGAAATTTTTTTAAACTTAACTTTAAACTTGACAAACATAAAAAAACTATATAGATTTCTCTATTACAAATTCAAGACTTACTACACTGTCCTTCATCGCGTTAAACAGGAATATTTCACCTCCCTCATATCAACATTACACAATAACCAAAAACGACTGTTTGAAAAGTTCCACTCCCTCCTCAGGCCTAAAGTTCAGGCTCCGATCACTGACCTCTGTGCTGAAGACCTGGCCACTCACTTCAAAGAGAAAATTTACAGTATCTGGTAAGACCTCATATTTCAGTCCCCAAGTAATATTCATCCTGTTCCCTCCCCACACGTCCTCTAGTCTGCTCTCGGCTCTTGACCTGACAAAAGAAGAAGTATCCAGGTTTCTCTTGTCTGTTCACCCGACCACCTGCTCTAGATGTCCCATTTCCTCCCACCTGATCCAGTCCATTTCTCCAGTAGTCATCTCTCAAATAACTGCAATCTTTAACCCCTCTCTTTCCACTGGGATCTTTCCATCCTCCTACTTCCATCATCCTCCTCTTTACTAAAAAACCCACTCTGGACCCATCCTGTGCTGCTAACTACTGACTAGTCTCTAATCTACCCTTCATCTCTAAACTCTCGGAATGCTTGGTTTACTCTCACCTAATCCACTTTCTCTCTGCTAACTCTTTTTCGACCCTCTAAAGTCAGGTTTCTGCACCTTACACTCCACATAAACTGCTTTAGCTAAAGTTTCAAATGATTTCCTCACAGTATAATCTCAGGGCAACTACTCATTATTGCTTCTTCTGGATCTCACTGTAGCATTAGATCACCAACTTCTCCTCAGCATGTTCAGCACCATTAGTCTCAAGGACAATTCTCTCTTTTGATTTTCATCTTACCTTTTTGGCCACTTATTTAGTGTCTCATTTGCAGGTTCTACTTCTTCTCCTCTTCCTCTTGCTGTTGGGCTTTCTCAGTGATCAGTTCAGCTTCTTGGCGTTATACTAGATTCCAATCTGTTCTTCACTCCCTATATTCAATCACTTGCCCGCTCCTGTCCCCTGCACCTCAAGAACATCTCCAGAATTCGTCCTTTTCTTACTGTGAACACAATTCTAACTTTTACTGTTGCTCTTATTCTTTTTCATCTTGATTACTGTAACTCCTTGCTTATCAGTTTCCCTCTCTGCAAACTCTCCCCTATCCAATATGTCCTGAGTGCAGCAGACAGGCTCATCTTTCTTTCTACCCTGTGTCAGTCACTGCACTGGTTGTCCTTTCAGCACAGAATATAACATAAAATAATCACTCTCACCCATAAAGTTCTCCACAGAGTTGCACCTACTGACATCTCCCTCCTCATCTCTGTCTATCACCCTACCCCATCTCTGCGCTCTGCTGATGATCTTCGATTTAATGCCTCAATCCTCCGAAACCTCCAAGACTTCGCATCAGTTCTCTGGAATATGCTTCCTCGTAAGATTAGGGAAACTCATAAACCTCATAGTTTTAAGCGTATCCTTAGGATGAGTCCACCTTTTCGAATTTATCATTCAAACAACATAAGGCTTTGAAAGAATTGCAGGAAATGCATAATGTTATTTTTAAAATGGCAGACAAAGGTGGCTCAGTTGTTGTTATGAACAAATCTGATTAACATTATCAAATGATGCAACTGCTATCAGATTGTTCTACGTATAAAAAAATTGTCATCCAATCCCACTACTCATTTTAAAGCCAAGTTGAAGTCTATTGTAGAGGAAGGTATAGCATTACATGTCCTTTCTGAAAAAGAGTCATATTATATTTTGGGTACTGATTCCGTTGTATCTCTTCTCTAAGGTTTGCCCAAAGTCCAAAAAAATTGAATTTCCCGATGCGTTCCATCATTTCTGGTCTCGGCTCCTTATGTGAGCGCCTGTGTCAGTGGCTCGATGCGCAGCTTAAGCCTTTGGTTACCAGAGTTCCTGGATTTTTACAGGACTTTAGGGATGTATTATCAAATTTTTCAACCAAAATTTGGCGAGTAGATTTCTCTTGGTTGAACTGTGACGTTGAGTCGCTGTACACGGGCATTCCACTGGAGATAGCAATTTTTGCCTTGGATTTTCATTTGGATGGTTTCAGTTCATACAGTTATGTGA
>JAODAL010017105.1:0-78737 GCA_025379985.1 Phyllomedusa bahiana
ATTTTTCGCTGACTGTTTGCAAGAGGAAAGGCGCACGCCCCTACTCTTATGAGACGCTGACAACTGAGGCAGACAGGAAGGGCTGTCTTGTAAAACAAGGTCATGTGATTTTTCCAGCCAATCGCAATCATACACATCCCAGTCATGACGTCGCACACACAGCTCACCCTGCTCTATTCTCTAAGCTGATTTGCTGGCCGCCAAAATGACAGGAAGCGCCTAAAATGGCGCGATATTAATAGATTGTGCACAGATTTTAACCTAAATTATCGCGTGATCTAAAAAATACGATTAACATAAAAACCGTGCCGATTTCAACTTTGTCGATAATAATCACTCAACACTAGCCATGACGCCTCACCAAAACTTTGAGAAATGAGTCTGGATTCAAACTACCTGCCTCAGCCACTATTCTGATGCCGCCACCCGCCTGATGCCACACATCTGCTGCTAGTTTCTCCATCTGCCTACCACCATCTTTACCAGTGACTGGTATTGCCACCCACCTTCACACTCTGCCATTGTGCCACTCTATGTGCCCTCATGCTGCTGCAGCTTTTGCTTGTGCCGTGGCCTCCACACTGTGTCATTGTACCCCTCTCTGACCTCATGCTGTTGCTCCTGCCTTCACCTCCACACTCTGTTATTGTGCCACTCTGTGGCCTACTCCTGTTTTTCCCACCTCCAGAGTTTGTTATTGTGCCACTGTCTAACCTCATGCTGCTGCTGTGGTTGCTGCCGTGACCTACACACTGTGTCATTGTGCCACTCTCTGACCTCATGCTGCTGCTGTTGCTCCTGCCGTCACCTCCACACTCTGTCATTGTGCCACTCTGTGGCCTACTCCTGTTTTTGCCACCTCCAGAATTTGTCATTGTGCCACTCTCTGACCTCATGCTGCTGCTGCTGTTGATGATGTCATCTCCACACTCATTGTGCCACTTTGTGGGCTCCAGATGTTGCTGCCTTCTCCAGAATTTGTCATTGTGCCACTCTGTAGCCTACTCATGCTGCTGCCAAGTGACCGCTGTCTCACTGGAACACCCTGTGGTTTCCTAATGCTGTTTCCACCCTCCACTATTCTATGACGTTGCCACTATGTTTGGTTTTCCCCTTCTTTTCACCTATCAGAAGGAATGGGAAGGATCAGGATTGTCTAGCCAAAAGCAGGAGTGGATACAGAACACAGAAGACAGAACACAGAAGGCGGCAGTCATGTGCATGTCATACTAAAACACAGCATTGTTTGAAGACCAAACCAAGCTCCCTCTGCATATTTAAGCATGGCACAATGGTCTACAGCACCCTACAGGCTCTGTGCAGCCAGGAAATAGCTGTTTTTTAACGCGATTCGTCCCGAAGTAAATCGGGACGAAACGGATTTTGTCGGAAAATTCTACGAAGTCGGCGAACCGAATTTTTGAGAAATTCGCCCATCTCTAGTCTTAAAGGGTCTGTAAATTTATGAAATTCACTGTCCATAGAATGGTATGGTTATATTACACCTTACATATAGATATGTAGGAAATTCCCAGCCTATATTACAATATAATGGCTGCCATCAGGGGTGATGTCCTTAAGAGATCCAGCATGTCTTATAATATGGCTTATAATATAATATTTAAAGTTAAATGATCTTAAAGAAGAAGGCACCTCAATACATTTGTTAAAGGATGTATTGGATGACTATGAGTTTAACTGAATGTATTAAGCAGTTAAAAAAGCAAGTATTTGACAAAATAAGTGGAACATTTCTCTCCAGTAGAAGGCAATCTGAAGACATCATGCACTCCCCTCTAAACCCTTGTACTGCATTAGTCATCGTACTGTAACCTTGTGACAGGATCCTTGATGGATACTTTATATCGAACACACATTACCTAACTTACAAAGATTAATGCAAACTGTATTGAAATCTTGCTGTTTGTGAGAGCTTCCCCTGCTCCACTGTCCAAGCATCTGAATTTCAGCTTTAGCTGAATGCGGCCTGCTGGGACTTGAGCTGCCAGTTTAATTAGTGTTCAGTAATTTCAATAATGAGTGACAATTCATCGGGGCTTTTAGGTTGGTCTTCTGTTCACAGGCAAATCAATAATCCACAGTTTTCCTCCTTCTTTAAAGACAAGAAAGTGGCATTTGAGTTACTTGAGTGGAGGGAAAATAAATGAAGAACAGCAGAAGTTCCTCCGTAACACAAGACAGTAATTAGTTGCTTTAAACTATATTTGTCAACTGCATGTGTTGGTTTCATGGGATGAGGGAGTGCGTTGCTGGTCTGCAGAACTAATGTCAATTAAGTTCAGCGATTTACAAATTCTTACTGTTCTGATGTATAGGAAGCCAAAGCACTAAGGATATAGATACATAAATGGGGTGAAGAAGGTGGTGGTTACACCGAAGCCCTGGGGCCTCACGAATATAAACTGTCTAGGTATAAGGGGGTCATGTTTGAATAATGTTTAGGTCTAAGACTTAATTTGTTTCCCATAGCAACTAATCAGAGTTCCCCTTTAATTTTTTCAGAGCACTATATGAAATGAAAGGGGGGCTGTGATTACTTGTTTGTTTTTGCTATGGGCTACACAGAAAGTCTTAGACCTAGATAGTTTTCATAAATGAAGCCCTAAGAACGGGTTCACACAGCGTATAGTGGCATGTACCTGCGCATTTTGCACTGGCCAGACTAAATATAGATCTGACCGGTATTTGGGGGGGGGCTGGGCGTCTTTTATCCGCGATGAGCGGAGAAAAGCCCTACCCCTTCACATTGACATGCACATAGTCCGTCCAAAAACCGGAAAACAGGGACTGCTGCATGGGTTTTCCATAGAAGCCCGTTGTGCTCGTTTGCGGCCGGTTTTTCAGACGGTCTGCAAAACCGCAAACCGTCTGAAAAACCGGCCGCAAACCCATGCCGTGGGGATATGCCCTAAGTGTTTTCATAAGGATACTAAAGTAGAGGGGTGACCAGTTTCAGGCTTTTAGCTGTAAAAGAAATGATACCTTTTAATCTTTGTTACCTAAATAAATGCAAACTTAAACAACTTTCATTTTGCTGTTCTACAGTTTATGTGTCCTTTACCTACCTGGTTCTTGTTGCTAAATCTTAAACAAATCCCTTAACGTACTGCTCCTGTTTCTGACACTTCTCTTTGTTAGAGACAGAAGAGAGAGGAAGTAGGTTGTATGTGGCAGATCAAACCATGGAGAAGGGGAGAGCATCCAAGGAGGGCAGCTCACACAGTTTGCCGGGGAGAATCACTTAACCTATGCACAAATATATAGATACAAGGTAAACTCTAGACACATATATATCACATGCAACATTTACTACACCATTAGAAAAGTATGAAACTAGGAGCAGACTGCAAACTAATTATCAGGGGGTCTGAAAATGAATGAAGGAATGGAGATTCCAGACAAAAACTTAGTTCAAGTTTTTTTCTTTTTTTACTTAAAGTAACCACTTACATGCATAAAAATAGCACTCTATAGCACTGATAACTACACATATATTATTTACATTTTTATGTTATCCAAATGTTCCATAGATTACTTGATAAGTACAATACAAACATGTTTTAAATCCATAAAATTTTTTTATATATTAACTTCTTAATGACCTTGCGTTTTGTTTTTTTTGTTGTTGTTGATTTGTTTGTTTTCCCTTCTCCCCTTCCCAGTCCCATAACTTTTTTATTTTTCCACCTACCTAGACATGTGAGGGCTTTAATTTTGTGGGACCATATGTACTATCTAATGGTTTTATTCACTGTATTATAGAATAACTGGGAAACCACAAAAAGATTCCAAGTGGGACAAAATGTGAAAAAAAGTACTTGTGCCATGTTTGTGTTTTTTTTTTTTAATACGTTCACTCTCCAGTAAAAATAATATGTTATTTGTATTCTACAGGTTGATACACATTCAGCAATACCAAACATGTATGGATTCCATTATGTTTTGGAACCATAAAAAAATTCCAAACACTTTTGATTTTTGAAATTTGCGCCACAGAGCCATTTTCTGCGACCAATAACTTTTTTGTACTAACACCTTTGGACTTGAGTGAGAGGTATTTTTTTGCGGGCTGAAGTGTACTTTTTATTGGTACCAGTTTGTAATACATGCTACCTTTCTGATCAATTTTATTGATTTGAACTTTTAATTTTTTTTATTTTTTTTTTAACATATTAAAAAAAAAAAAATTTTAACGTTAACTTTGAGTCCCCTTAGGGTGCTTCTCCACTATGGGGCGAGATCATTTATACAGCCTAATGCATTGTATAGACAATACATTAGGGTGTACCAATTTGACAGTTTCCGTACTTCCTGGGGCCAGAAGTGGGGAAATCGAAAACATGGGCGCCTTCAAAAGACTTCCAGCTGCCATGTTCACTGATTGGAACCCTGCGATTTCACCGTGAGTGCTCCGATCAAAAAGAGGAACGGTGCACAACACCATTTGTCATTTATTTAGAAGCCGCGGCCATCTTTGCCACAGCGACAAAAGGGTTAAACAGCGCAGGATTGCAGCGGCGCAATCCCTCTAAAAAGCCCCTTAGCGATCCTAGGACATACTCATAGTCCAGGGTTCTTAAGGGGTTTAGACGATTATTGTGTTGTTAAAGATCACTTTGGACTGGACTTCCTTGGGTGCACCAGTGATAATATCCACCCTCCATCTACAAAGAACTCATCTGCTCTTAATGAGATTGTAATCTTTGTTATCACTTTATACACAAGACATATAAGACATATCATCAACAAAATATAAAAGTTTTTTTTTTTGTGTGTGTGTTGTGAATTAGCCCATACGAAATAGATTCTATGCTGGTTTTGCCTCCAAAGTTTGATCCAATTTTCTTTTGCCTTGATTGTGTCAGAGTAGAGAGCCCAAGCACAACAGAGGAGCCTTTGATCCTCGGGTGAATCATTCTGAACATGGTAACAGGTATTTTTTACTAGTGTATATACATCTGACAATTTTTTTTCATTTAATTGTCAGAAAAAAAATAACAGTGGATAAGTAACACTATGCTAATAGCATAGCACATAGACATCAAAATCTAGTGGGGTAACTGTCAGCTGTCATGATGTGATTTAGGAGAGGGAATTTGTTTTTTTGAATAAACTTTGTTATTCTAAAGAGTTTATTATGCTAGAAAGTTCTATGTGTTGCACACTGAAACACAGATTCAGCTGAGGTGCTATAGTAAATCAATATATTCTGAAAATTATACTTTTAGATAATAATTAGGAAGTTCTGCTAGTCAGCTGGTATAGATTTATACTGTAGTTTAAATAGGACACTTCATATCAAGTCTTAGATTCCTGTCTTAAAGCTTAAAGAGTTAATATGTTTCAGGATTGCAGTATTATACCAACTATAGAAAAGCAGGGCCAAGCATTCATAAGGTGTTGTATCTTGCAGTAAACTAGCCTATAACTGAGAGGGCGGACGAATGAAACAAATAAAATCCCCAGCTGGGAAGGTCAAGTCTAATGAGGTGGGTATAGAGCAAAGAGGTAACTCACAGCCTTTCCCATGTAGGCCAGAGGTTCCTGCAAGTGAACAGCTGCTTACAATTACTTTAATTTGACACTTCTCATTTCTCTTCAATTTTATTCCTCCTTTCTCGCTGGAGAGCAGATTAATTGTATATCAACTGATACACATAAAAGGAGTTTGATAGGATGTTTTATATTCTAGCACTAAGTAGACAATGTCAGTGAAAATTTAACACTAAATTTTCAATTGCATTCTCCAGAGTTTTACAGTATTTCAATCACCTGACATTTTCACCAAGTTTACATGCCTACTTGGGGTTGCCATTCAAACTAAGAGAAACAGTTCCTGTTCAGCTATGCTCTTTTTTATTGCTCTTATAACAAAAATGGTAATTTGGTGCAACACCCTTATTTCTTGGATGCATTAATTCTTAGTGTAGTGATAAATATTCATGTAAAAACATCTCTAACATGTGAAGACAATTACAGTACATCTACTGTATTTTCCACAAAAATAACTAAGGTGTCATAGACAAGACCTTACGACAGTTCCACACAACCTACGACTTATATGGAGCTGGAATATTACACCCAATGATGTCTTTGGGATGTATACCTGTGACTTCATAAAGTACTTTATTGTTTTATGTTTCTTAGGTATTAAATGCATTACTGACTATCTCTGTAACATGGTGTTGAATGTTGGTACCATTTAGCAGCCTATTGAGCATCTATGACTGCATAGCCTGAAGCTAGAGAAACTCCCTGTGCCTCCGTAAGTTCTCCTCACACACAGCTCTGATGAGGATGAAAGAAATACTGTGAATTACAAATGGGTGACACTGTCTGGCAGCTGCATTGTTTAAAGGTAACATAATCTTGTGATGTAATGCCTAATAATTATTGAGAGTTTATATATATAACTTGTACGATTTATAACCTGCTGTTTAAGAGTTGAGCACATTTTCCAGTACTCAAAATTTCCCCTAATAAAATGTTAAAAAAAACTTTTAAAAACATATTACAATTTCATTATTTTATTTTTTTACATCTTTTTTTTCCTTTTTTATTTAATTATTAATTACATTTAATTATGTAACAATTTTTCACTTTCTGATTTTTTTTTATTATTTTATATTTCATTTTTAGTTCAATAACCTTTGGCCAAATACAAGTCATTTAGCGATTATAAGGATTTAGTAACCAAAGCTGTTGTCTAGATTAGAGTAATGCTATAAATAAGGTTGAGTTATGGGAATAATGTTTCTTGTGCTTTAATCATATAAATTTCTCTTGTACTTGGCAATAAGCCTGCTCAAATTATCAAGTTACATTTTTAAATCAGATTAAAAAAAATTCTTGCAAGTCACTCGTTTTCCTTGATAGTTCATGAACCCATCGGCAAAATGGAACAATGGGACCTTTTGAAATCCCCATGTGTGCCTCTATTAAATTCACAATGTACAACTATAGGTATCAACTAACGATTTAACCAGGTGTTTTAGTGTTATTGTTTGAAATTCTATCTGGTTTTAAATCAAATGAAATAAAGACAAGGCCCCAATTAAAATCCCACATTGCCTCTTCGTCATGTGTGTAGGTGAGAGATGTAAATAGCAAAGCTGTCATAGGCATTTAAGCAGTTCATCAGCATTTCTTAAAATAAATTCATATTTTTTGCATCTTTTCTCCCAGTTTATAAGCATTTCCTGCTTTTATAAAAAAAAAAAAATGTACGTCTAGGAATTCCTGGCTTTCCTTAAGTAGCATCCAGGACGTTCCAGTTGAATTTGACAATTGAGTGTTGTCATGGGACATTAAAATCCTGCAGTGGACCCATTTAAACTATTATTTCATAGGCTGTCCCATAATCAGTTCCATGCGTTTCTCCATGTTGCTTGCCAACATATGTCTATTTTACTTAAAAGTTCACCCACAACAAATGTAGGTTGCTAAGATCCTGAAAGTAAATGATCGGAAAATACCTATAGAAAAAGTGATTCTTTAGTCATCTCGAAGTCTATTACAAAATTAAGGTTGTCTTCACTCTTCTGTAATTGCTTCCAGATACATTTGTTCACAATTGAGTTTTCTCACCCTGAATCTTTAAACTTAGTTATCAAGGCATTGTTTAGGAATTATGTAAGTTAAATTCAAGCAGAACTTGTAACCCTAAGGGGATGTACAAGCTGATATGAGGTGTTTTCAACACTTGAAAAATAGAGATCAGTTTAGATAATGTTTATTTCTGGAGAGAAAATAGAAGAAGCTTTGTTCTTACCTTGTTTGAATATACTACAATTGATGAAACAGGGACAAGCAGAACTTTATATTCTTGGCAGTTAGCAAGGGTGCAGAGGTAGTAGTCAAATCTTAAATTTGGTGTATAAGGTAGCTTGGAAGCCGCCCTTCCCCATATCAAGACATCAGTACTATAAATGGTACATAGTAGGTGGAGAGTTCTGATGCAGATTTTAAAATTGGGACCAGAAATTTCAAGCTAGACCGCTGTCATTAAAAGGTATTTCCGCCTCATTGATTAGCTGTTATCACATAAATTTCTCATGTACTTGTCAATAAGTCTGCTCAAATCATCAAGTTACATTTTTAAGTCATATTAAGAAAAAATCTTGTAAGTCACTCCTATCACTTGATAGTTCATGAACTCATCGTCTTGAAGATAAAGGTAAATAAAGATTATTACTAGAGATGGGCGATGTTCTCAAAAATTCGATTCGGTGACTTTGCTGAATTTCCTGACAAAATGTGTTTTCGTGGCCGATTACTTCGAGACAACGCGTTAAAAAAACATCTATTCCAGCTGCAAAAGCCTGCAGGTTGCTGTAGAAGTTGTGCATGCTTAAATATGCAGATGGAGATTGGTTGTGTTTTCTTCATACAATGTTGTTGTTTTAGTATGATACGCATATGACTGCCGCCGCTCTTTAGAATCGCTTCACAATAAAATTCCCTGGGCACTTAAGAGGCCAAAACTGACCAAAAAACTGAGCGGAATGTACCTGATAAAGTCATTGCAGCGAAAGCTGGAAAAAAACAAGCTGAGGGCTCAGTGGCAACATCAGTGACAAGTGTGAGGTACGGCGGCAGCCACAGCAGCAATGAGTCAGAGAGTGGCACAATGACATTCTGGAGGTGGAAAAAACAGGAGTAGGCACAAGTGCACAATACACACTGTGGAGGTCACGCAGCAGCCACAGCAAGCACATGAGGTCAGTAAAGTGGCACAATGCCATTCTGGAGGTGCCAAACAGTAGTAGGCCACAGAGTGGCACAATGACAGAGAGTGAGGTCAAGACTAGCAGGCAGCCTGAGGTCAGAGAGTGACACAATGACATTCTGGAGGTGCAAAAACAGAGTAGGCCACAGATCGCACAATGACACAGTGTGTAGTGATACGGCAGCAGTCACAGCAGCAGCATGAGGTCAAACAGTGGCACAATAACATTCTGGAGGTGGCAAAAACAGGAGTAGACCACAGAGTGGCACAATGACACAGTGTGTAGGTTACGGCAGCAGCGACAGCAGCACAGCATGAGGTCGACAGTGGCACAATGACATTCTGGAGGTGCAAAAATAGGAAGTAGCCACAGAGTGGCACAATGACACAGTGTGGAGTCAGGGCAGCAGCCACACCGCAGCATGGGGTCAGACAAGTGGGCTAAATGACAATCTGAGGTGCAAAACAGTAGTAGTCTCAGTGTGGCACATTACATGAGAGTGAGGTCACAGCAGCAAGCAGCATGAGGCAGGAGAGTGTCACAATACACAGTGTGGAGGCACGGCAGCACCACAGCAGCAGCATGAGTCAGGCAGTGGGCACAATGACATTCTGGAGGTGGCAAAAACAGGAGTGCCACAGAGTGGCAATGACACAGTGAGGAGGTCACGCAGCAGCCACAGCAGCAGCATGATGTCAGACAGTGGCAAAATGAATATTCTGGAGTGGCAAAACAGTAGTAGGTCTCAGAGTGGCAACAATGACAGAGAGTGGAGGTCACGGCAGCAGCAGAATGAGTCAGAGAGTGGCACAATGAACACAGTGTGGAGAGTCACGGCAGCAGCCACAGCAGCAGCATGCGTACTGAGAGTGTCACAATGACATTATTTATGTGGAAAAACAGGAGTAGGCCACAGAGTGGCACAATGACAAGAGTGGAGGTCACGCAGCAGCAGCATGAGGTCAGAGAGTGGCACAATGACACAGTGGGAGGTCACGGCAGCAGCCACAGCAGCAGCATGCGTACAGAGGATTGCACAATGACATTATGGAGTGGCAAAAACAGAGTAGGCCAACAGAGTGGCACAATGACAGAGATTGGACGGTCACGCAGCAGGCAACATGAGGGTTTAGAGAGTGGCACAATTACACAGTGTATGAGGCAATGGCAGAAGCCGCATCAGCAGCATGAGGTCAGACAGTGGCACAATAACAGTGTGGAGGTCACGGCAAGCAGCACAGCAGCAGCATGAGGTCAACAGTGGCACAATGACATTCTGGATGTGGCAAAAACAAGGGAGTCGGCACAGAGTGCACAATGAACGAGTTGGAGGGCACTGGCGCAGAGCATGAGGTCAGAAGTGGCACAATGACAAGTGTGGAGGTCACGGCAGCAGCCCCAGCAGCAGCATGAGGTCAGCAGTAGCACAATGACATTCTGGAGGTGGCAAAACTGGAGTAAGCCACAGAGTGCCACTGACAGAGTGTGTAGGTCACGGCTAGAGCAACAGCACAGCATGAAGTTCAGACAGTGGCACAATGACATTTCTGGAGGTGGTCAAAAGAGTAGTAGGCCACAGAGTGGAACAATGACAGAGAGTAGAGGTGACGCAGCATGATGCCAGAGAGTGCAAAATGAACACAGTTGGAGGGCACGGAAGCACCACAGCGCACAAGAGGTCAGACAGTGCACATGACATACCTGAAGTGGCAAAACAGGAGTAGGTCACAGAGTGGCACAATGACAGAGTGTGGAGGTGGTGGCAATACCAGTCCCCTTGTGAAGATGGTGGTAGGCAATATGGAGAATCTGGCAGCAATGTTGGCATCAGGCGGTGGCGGCATCAGAATAGTGATGAGGCAGGTAGTTTGAACCAGACTCATTTCTCATAGTTTTGTGGTGAGGCGTTTATGGCTGAATGTAGTCTGAACGCCTTAGGCTATGGTGGTGTGGAAATCCTGGCCGATCACTCCTGATTCATCTTGACCAAAGGTCAGTCGTTCCATATTCCCGTGGACAGCGGTTCTCCTTGAGGTAACGATGGCCTCCCGCTGCACTGAAACACCACACGCTCTCTGATCCACACTGCTGGCAGAGCAGGACAGCTTCGCCACTGCAAACTCGGCAGTAGCGCCACACATCCAGTTTGGCTGCCCCAGTAGTCCACGGATCCAAACATCCAGTTTGTTTCCGTCTTCTCAGTCTGCTGCTGCTCTGGCGACTGCCCACTCCTCACTAGGCGGGTGAAGAAGCTGCTCAACGTTGACTCACAGACTTAGGTTGCAGCTGATGGAGCCTGGTACTGGCTTCTCCCCCACCTTCCCCCCAGTAGCCTCGCAGTAGTACGAGCTCTGAAGAACCCCCGGTCAGAACCCTGTCAGAGGAGGGACGATGCCACACATAGCCAGCGGCCAACTGACCTAATGAGTAATCCCTATAGTATTCTGAGTTTGTCCTTCCTCTCAGCAGCTGGAAAAAGGCTCCATTTTGACCGGTTGCGAGGGACCAATAGGGTGGCGAGCCAGATGGTGACATTCGACGGTCCACAGCCAGAAAATCACATGCTGCGGGCCATCCTGCACAATGGACTCCGAAGGCTCCCTGCCTCCATATCCGCTGTATACTGCCACGGTGCTTGCGGTTCATCTGCCTCATCTTCCTCATCTCCATCTACCTCCTCCTAGACTTCTCCTGCTCCTCCTCTCCTATCACCTGGGTAGAAATCCACTCATTTCATCAGACAATTGCTTCTGCTCCAATGTCCCCTCCTCCAGGTCAGTCCCACCGACTCATGTGGCGCGAGATGTTTAGTCGCCACGTCTCCAATCCCCTGCCCAGACAGATTTTTCAGCATCTGTTCCAGGACATTGAAGCCAGCGAATTACGCTATTCATCCCGTAGTCCCTGTCGACCTAACAAATAACGTTGCCTCCTCGAATGGCCTCACAAACGGCAGTTGTCCATGTATGAGCTGCACTGGCCACATCAAAATTACACAGGGAGTACTCCCTGTCCTGCCTGAATCATCTAAAAATCGTTAATGGCCTTTCTCTGTTCATACATCGGTCAACATGTTGCAGGCGGGAATTCCACCGGGTGGAAACATCGCAATATCAGAGTGTGTTGGAGGAGGCTTATTCTTCCGCAGCAACTCGAGGAGGGTGTTCCTGGCTTTGTAGAATGGATGAAAGTGCATGTACATTTCTGCCATTTTCAGAATCTTCCTGAAGATCGTGTAAAGACTCAGAAACCTCTTCACAACCAAATTGTAACACGTGCGCCATGCTGGGCGCATGGACCATCCCTCCTCGTGCAGCTGCGGACACCCTTATCCTCCCATTGTCGTCACCATGGTTCCTATTTGCAGTTGGGCGCGGAGAAAGCCACACATCAATTTTCTTGCTGCTCCGAACGCGGAACAGTTCCCTCCCCCTGTGTGACTTTGTTTCGCCGAGCAAGCCAGTTGTAGAACTGCGTGACACCGCTGTGCCCTACACATGTGGTTATGATGAGCAGTACTTTGTGAGGCAGAGATGGTTGGTGTGGAGTGGAGGCGGAGGAGGCGGACATTGCGCAGGAGCCGCAGTTTGACAACGTGAGGAGAAAAGCGGCGTCTCCAGTCCAAGTTGTGGTGTGCCTGGGCTGGAAGGACATTCATCCCAGTGGCTAAAGGACATGTACTGGCCCCTGACCATAGTTACAGCTCCAGATGTCCGCGCTGCCATGCACCTTGGAACAAACCGATAACTCCAAGGGCTGGCCCACTCTTCCTGTTCTCATATTTATGAAGTGCTGGTACTGCTTTTTGGAAAGAAATTACGGGCTTGGAAACTCTCAATCTCGCTCAGCACAAAGGCCCCCCCACCCCCCCCAAAAAATTTAGGGTTTTCTCTGAACGGTGCACAGTCCACCTTTTGGGAAATGGAGGACTGCAGTACCAACAACATGGAACAGGAGCACGGTTAGCTTCAGCACCTTAGAATGGTTGCACGCATACTGTAGTCCTCTTTGTCTATCGCCTCGCTGAACGACTGCTGGCGCCATGAGTAGCGAGGAGCAGGAGCATCGGAACCGAAAGACGATGGCAAAGAGAAACAGTTCCCTTCCTGCAGAGGTGGTGGAGCCTTGACTGGCGCAGTGGCATGCGTGCCACTGGGCGCTGCTGCTCCAGTTGCTGCGCGGCAGGATGGACCACCACATCTGAGCCATGTCTCTTCCAGGCCACCGATGGTGACGCTGCATGTGTTTACGCAAGGCCGGGTGCCAACCGTTATCTCCCTGGCCACGCTCACTTTCTGCCTACAGAATTCTACACATACCCATAATCGGCTCCTCGGTGTCTTAGCAATGAACTGCCACACCGTCACAGTGGTCTGATATTACCGCCAACGCTCCGCACTGATGACAAATACCGGCGCTGCCTTGCGAGCCCCTGTACCGCTAACTTTCTTGACCTGCGAAGCGTGTTTTTTACCCCGTGGCCGCCTGGCTCCCTACCTGACACTGCTGCTACCCTGCAGACTCACGGCCTACACAACCCACTTAACTGGCTGCGCGCTGCCTGACGCGCAACTGAACGAGCTCTCTCCTGACGATGATGAAGCCCTTGCTTCACCGGCTTTCTCAAGTGCGGTTCGTCTACATCATCATCTATTTGTTGTTTCATCGTCACTGCTGTCCTCATCACCGGTCCTTGGAAAAGCAGAGACTGAACCCTCACAACATGACCTCCCATGGCCACTCACCACATCTATACTTTGCCGCTACTGCAAGAAGCAGGGATATTGGCCCATTTCATTCCTGCCAAGTAGCTGCTGACTGCCCCTCCTCAATAGTTTCATCCTCGCTATATAGTGGCCGCTGAGCCCAGACCACATAGTAGATCTCTGGCTGAGGAACTCCGGATGGACAGAAGGCGGGTTTGAGGTACAGGTTGTGGCCGCGACCCCTCCCGGGGCCAGGCCAACTAAGGTTGTGTCCTGACTTCCCCACCAACTCTTGGCTGGGTTTGTCATATGTCATCTGAGGGAAATGGAAGACCTAGTCAACCAATCAAGAACCAATGGTTGCTGAACAACACACGGCTTGCTAATGACCACGGCAGTTGTGGCCTCACCGAGTGACCCCTGCTGCGATGTCCCTTGTTGTGCTGCGACCTGGGCCTGCTCCATGAATGTTTGAGCCATGCCTACCGCAGGTTCAGAGCCTGCCACCTCTCTGTCCTGAAATAACTGTTTGTTCTAAAATGTGCAGACACGTTTCATAAAATATATGTATAATGATAAATACACACCCTGTAATTTGAACTCCAAATTGAAACCATAACAAGCTTGTGGTAACGCCTGGATATAAATTGCGCTTCACAAATGGCCATGAAAATTTACTTGTAGTGCCATTTAAAAACACTGTGTATTTTTACTGAATATAAAAACCACAAACAGGCTTAATTAACCTTTGGATATAATTAATGCAACAGGCAAAATTTTCTTCTTTGGCGGTGAAAAAGAACGTTTCTTTTAGTGACCATAACAGCAGAACAAAGCTTAATTAACCCCTGGAATTAAATCGGCAAATAGAAATGAGCAACCAAAAATTACACTTTGTAGCGTGTTAAAAAGGCGTGGTAGTATTTACAGTACGAGAACAACAGAAAAACTTGTAATTTACCTTCATTTATGAATTATGCTACAGGTAAAATTGTTTCTTTGGCATGAAAAAGACACGTTTCTTTTAGTGACACAACAGCAGTACAACACTTTATTAACCCCTGGAGTATATTGTGCAAAAGAAATATGCTGCCAACAATACAGCTTTGTAGCTGTTAAAATGGCGTGTATTTTACGGTATAGAACAACAAAAAACTTGTAATTAATCTTCGTTATGAATATGCTACAGCAAATATCTCTTGAGCGGAGAAAAAAGAACGTGTTCTTTTAGTGACCACAACAGCAAGAACCAACGCTTAATTAACCCCTGAATCTAAATTGTGCAAAAGAAATGAGCAACCAAAAATAAACAGCTTTGTAGCGTGTTAAAATGCGTGTATTATGATACACAACAACAGAAAAAACTGTAATTACCTTCAGTTATAAATTATCTACAGCAAAATTGCATCATTGGCGGTGAAAAAGACGTTACTTTTAGTGACCACCCAAAAAAACAAAAAAAAGGCCAAAGAACAACGCTTAATTAACCCCTGGATGTAAAATGCGCAATAGAAATGAGCAACCAAAAAATTACCAGCTTTGTAGCGTGCGGTTCAAATGGCGTGTATTTTACGGTAACACACACAGAAAAACTTGGTAATTAACCTTCATTATGAAATAAGCTACAGGCAAAATTGCTTCCTTTGCGGTGAAAAAGAACGTTTCTTTAGTGACCACAACAGCATAACAACGCTTAATTAACCCCTGGATTCTAAATTGCGCAAAGAAATGAGCAACAAAAATATACAGCTTTGTAGCGTGTTAAAATGGCGTGTATTTACGTAAAGAACAACAGATAAACTTGTAATTAACCTTCTTTTATGAATTATGCTAGAGGCAAAATTCTTCTTTGGCGGTGAAAAAGACCGATTCTTTAGTGACCACAACAGCAAACAACGCTTAATTATCCCCTGATCTACATTGCGCAAAATAAAGGAGCACCCAAAAATTACCAGCTTTGTATTTCTTGGTTAAAATTCACATGTATTTTTACGGTACAGAACAAACAGAAAAACTATGTAATTAACCTTCGGTATGAATTATGCTACAGGCAAATTTCCTCTTTGAGGTGAAAAAGAACGTTTCTTTGTAGTGACCACAACAGCAGAACAACGCTTAATTCAACCACTGATCTAAATTTCGCAAAAGAAATGAGCAACCAAAAATTAAGTGGTTATTTTGGATTGTAAAAACTCTGTTCCTTTTAATGAATACAACAGGAACAGGCTTAGATAACCCTTGGGATATTCAATGTGCTTGACAGATAGCAATAAAATATATCTGCAGCTGCAAGGACTGCACACGGACTTCAGTTCCAATACCCCACAAAGATCAGAATTAGAACGTAAGAGAAGCATTCTCTAGACAAGCTGTGACACCCCCCCAAAAATCGCTGTATACAAGTGAGTATGTTGAGCGATTGCGTTGGCTATCGAGATCGATCGATATCGATAGTCGCCGCTATCGATAAGGTTTTTCGATAGTAGAGCGTCATTATGAGCGATGACCATTAATCTATGGAGAGCAACAACACCTTCATTATACACCAAACAAGGCTGGATAAGCTGAATTAACATCCACAACAGTCATATGGATACGTGCTACATCTTAGGCAACATCACTTAGGTTAAAAAGTCACAGAAAAAAAGTCACAGACCATTCACTATCCCTGTCTTGTACCACAGCCTGACCCTTAAACCTGCATCACCCACAATGAAAAGTCCAGAAGGCAGTTTGATTGAACCATCATCTTTACTTGAACTGGACATTTGAATTATCCCTGTCCTGGCCACAGCATGAGCCCCAAACCTGCAAGACCCCCACCTATAAAAAGTGCCAGGAAAAAGGAGTCATTCACCTCCATTTTAGATCAACTGACATGACTATACCTGCCCTGGCCACAGCATGAGTCCAAAAACCTCATGACCCCCACATTTAAAAAGTTCCGGGAAAAAGGAGTCTTCACACCATTTTAGTTTCTCTGACATTGACTATACCTGTCCTGGGCCACAACATGAGACCCCAAGACCTGCATGACCCCACATTTAAAAAAGATGCCAGAAAAAAGGAGACTTTCAACCACCATTTTATTTTCACTGGACATTGACTATACTGTCTGGCCACAGCATGACCCAGGCCGGAGTTTACAGTGGGTGCGGTGAAGCCCAGGCTGGTGTCCTTCATCTATTAACACGCATGTGATAAAATGCCCTTGATGACGCAGCAACGAAAACTGTTCGAGCAGAAGCAGAGTGTCGAAGCGTAAGTGTGAGAACTCAGCCTTCCTCGAGTGACACATGTCAATACCTGGGTAGACGCTTGCCCCTCCGTATGAGTGTGGACCAATTGACTTCACTTGGAAATACTGGTGGTTAACCGCTTCTGTTACACCCAGGTGCCCTTTATCTGGCATTCATTTTTCTCATTTTGAACACAACGTGCTGGAGGAGAATGGTCTCTGTACTTGTTCTCTGTCCGTGCTCCATACTCCATGTCCTCTGAATAACCTACATCTGGTCAAATTTTCCTGTACCTCCCTTGTACAACTTCAGAGGAATTTTTAACAGCTATTAGTACATAGCAAGTATTTTTAGTACTTTAATTCTAGAAAACACATTTTAAAATACCGATGAATCCCTCCATGTCTTGTTTCTCTCTTTTCATTGTTTAAATGGTTGACTCAATACAGGGATGATAGCTATGTTAAAGATGCTAGCAAATACATAGTCAATCTGCAATAATGTTTGGGTTACCCCCCAATTAACAGATGTCCTACCTATTCCTGTTTTCTGACAGCACCATAACCCTTTGAGCCACTCTTGACTATTTTGAAGAACAAATGTCTGTTAGAAACAACATTTTTTAGAATGGCCTGTAGTAAAGCTGCATGACACAGCAAAATGCCCCCATATATTCAAAAGCATGACCTTGATCCACTTTGACAATTTTGAATATCATATGTCTGTTAGAAACAAAAATTTATTGATACTTGTACCTGTAGTATAGCTGCATGACAAAGCAAAATGCCCCCAAAAAATTTCCAAAGCATGACCCTTTGAGCCACTTTGGACAATTGTGAAAGAACAAATGTCCTGTTAGCAACAACATTTATAGAAAGGACCTCTAGTATAAGCTTTGCATGTCACAGCAAAATGCCCCAAAAATTCAAAGCATGAACCATTGAGCCACTTTGGACATATTGTGAAGAACAACATGTCCCTGTTAGAAACAAATTTTTTTTAGAATGGACCTGGTGGTATTATCTGCATGTCCAGCAACAATGCCCCAAAAAATTCAAAGTGGACCTTTAGCCACTTTGGACCAATTGTGAAGAACACATTTCTGTTAGAAACAAATTTTTTTTAAGAATAGGACCCTCTAGTATAGCTGCATGTCCAGCAAAATGCCCCCAAAAGTTCAAAGCATGACCCATGTAAGCCACTTTTGACAATTGTGAAGAACAAATGACTATTATAAAACAACATTTTCGAATAGGACCTGTAGTAATTGCTGCATTTCAAAGCAAAATGCCCCCCAAAATTCAACGCATGACCCTTGAGCCACTTTGGTCAATTGTGAAGACGAATTGTCTGATAGAAACAAAAATTTTTATAATAGGACCTGTAGTATTTGCTGCATTTCAAAGCAGCATGGACCCAAAAAATTATAAAAATGACTCTCACCACTGTTAAAAATGTGAAGGGGGGGGGGGGAGAAATTCCACTTAGAAGCCACATTTCTGTTCCAAAGGACCATGATTAATGCTGTATCTCACAGCACATGACCCAAAAAATAATAAATATACTTCTCAGCCACTATAAAAATTGTGAGGGAGAAATGCCATTTATTCTTAGAAGCCACATTTCTGTTCCAAAGGACAATAATTATAGCTGTGATCTCACAGCAACAGACCTCCAAAACTATTGACAATGCCGAAAACTTCTTAAGATATAAGTGAGGTAAATGGAATACGGTGTGTCATGAAACCTTGCTGTCTTTGTGTACAGTCTCCTCACAGCATAAACCAGCAAAAATGAACTGTTGGAAAGAGAATAAAAAATTGCAGTAAAGAAATGAACATTTTAAAAAAAAAGTTTACAAGAGGACCATTTCTGTTTGAAAGGAATGTGAAGTAACCGGCAACTAATCGTGACCTCGGCAATTGGGCCCAACATCATCAAGATCCATGCCTGATTCATCTTGATTGAAAGTCAAACATCCACATTATCTGGTGGAAAAGCCGATGCGTTTGTCTGTAATTAACTCCTCCAGCTGTGCTGAAGGTCCGCTCAGATATGAAGCTGGCTGCTAGGGCAGGACAACATCTCTATGGCGTGAGACAGCTCGGGCCATTCGTCCATTTTGGATATCCAGAAGTCTATTGGGTCCGGTAACACATGCAAAAACATTCGTGTTGAGACCAGATAGTCGTTGGCACCATGATCTTAAGCTGATCTCTGGTGTGTTGGATGGTGTGCCCTTCATTGCATGCGTTGTTGAGTGTTGGTAAACAAAGAGTGCCAGAGGTCACCCATAGGCTTTCTGCCACCTTCCTGCTGCTGCCGCTACGCCTACTTGGCACTCTACTCGCTGTCACAGTCGCTGATGTGTGTTCACCGTGAGACATTTTGGGAAACGTGAAGCACATCAACATAATGATCTCCAGTTAATCAATCAGCAAAGGTCTCCATTATCCAGCATTTAACTCTCTATTAGGGTGGGGGAAGGAAAGTGCTGAGTTTTGAATTAGAACTGGGGATCCAGGAGGGTGGGCCACCCAGTAACTGTTGTTCATTTGATGCCTTAAGCGAGGAATAAGATTGGAGGAAAAAAAAAAAAAAATGATCAACAATCACTCATGTGAGATATGGTGCCTTGATTCCCAAGCTCTGGGTCGAGGGTCACTAGCAAACTGATCTTCCTCATCTTCCTCCTCTCCTCAAATTCGCTCCAACCTCTTTCCAAGGCAGGGACGTCGGTAACATCTGTGTCTAGGAATTCCTCCTCCTCCACCTCCTCCTCCGCTGCCTATCCGGCACAGCTTCAACACAGCCCAGAATTGCCCTGAGACTATGCACCCAGAGAGCGTGATGCGCCACCTTGCACTAGCTCTGGAACCCCGAACCACTGCCTAATGAAGACCGGATGAAATTGTGAAAACAGTCGCCTTGTGGCTTTGACGTGAGAGAAATGCTCCGTGTCCGCATCTGTGTCCCGTCTCCCCTCGTCCTGGCGGGACCTGTTGTTTTCAGAGTGTCCAACGATTGTTCAAGAATAATGATCATCACAATGCTCATTCTCAAAGGCATTGTCCGCACTGACCATTTTGGTGGCTTCTTCAAAACTGGCAAGGATGGTGCAGAGCTCTTTCACCTGCCTCCACTCTCGGTGTTCACACCCCCGAGGTCCGTACCGCTGCTTGTCAGGCCTGTGTTTCACTTTCGACTGCTATGGCATTTGCGCTGCTGCCACAAAGCGCTGGAGCATGTGGAGGGTGAATTCCAGCGTGTTGCCACGTCAACAATGAGACTTTGACGGGGAGGCCGAGCTGACGCTGCAACGCAGCCATGCTGGACGAAGCAGGGTGCGAACCGGCGGAAGTGCAAACTCAGACCCTCAGCCTTCTTCACAGGCAGTCCAGACCCGGGTAGCTCTTTAGAAATTTCTGGACGACCAAGTTTCATGACAGTGTCCAGGCGAGGGAGTGCTCCAGACCTACCGATCTAAGGGCGGCAGCAGATTTCACCCGTTAGTCCGCTCACCACCTTGCCTGGCACAAGGTTCTTGACACCCACCAGCGCTTGGTCCTCGTTGCTTAGAGCCGTCCACAGCTCCTGACCTGTGTGTGACGGTCTCCAAGGCAGATTAATTTCAACATCGGCTTTTCTCCTGGGCACTGATGCCACCAGGACCTTGGGGGAAAGAGCCCTGCACCATTCCCTGCGGTTTGAGATCGTGCGCCCGAGCCTGAGAGCCACCGCACCCCCATAGACATCCACCCAGCTCACCCATGAGCTGTCACATAGATATAGCGGCTTGGCCCGTGCTTACTAGTCCATGTGACGGTGGTCAGATGGGACTTTCCGGACACAGATGCAGACAAACGCTCTTGAATTTTTTAGATGACACGTGCTGCCAGGGCAGGGACGGCTTTTCTGGCAAAGAAATGCCTGCTCTGCATCTGGTATTGGGGTCAGGCGAGGGCCATGACGTTAAGCGGAAACCCATCTAATGTCCACCATACAGAAAGGCAACATTTCCAAGGCCAAATGCCTGGCAATGCCGACATTTCAGGCTATTGGCTTTGTGATGGTTTGGGTTAAAGTGTTTCTCTGCTCCAAACCTGGAAACAGAAGGCTGGCTGCTAGACTGTCCACTGTAACGGCGTGCAGGTCGTCAAACTGGCCGAAGGAGAAGGGGTAGGATGTGTCTCTGAGGTGCTGTTGGTACTCGGGCGACGGTGGAGGCTGAAGCGAGGCTGATCCTGATCATGACTTTGAGAGACATGGGCAGCTGAGGACGCTTGTGTGGCGGAGGAGGCGGAGACAGAGGTGTGACAGTGTTGAGGCCCGCGTCGGTCTGGCCTTTTTTGGCCAAGTGTTCCCTCCATTTCAACTCAGCATTCGCTGCACACACACATCAGACTACTGATCTACCGCAGCACTCGTTGTAGCGTCTTGGGCGTTACATATAACACTGTCCTTCAACAGCGCCGCGGTTTCGGATCGCCCACTCACTGACAGACTCAACGTGTAACATAAACAGCTCTAGGTGCTGTGCCGATAGATACCGCATAGACTATACCTGTGTCTCATTCACACTCCCAGAAAGTCACGGTCTTCCCACTAGACGCGCGCGTCGCCGAGCGCGCTCTGGAGACACAGAGTGCTGGACACCTCTCTCTTGGTGAACGTAGCGTCGTACACATCCACTCGATAGATCGGGTCCCTGGTGATATCTTCCGCGAGTCACAGTGCTATGCGAGTGAGCACGATCCCTGTGCGGCACAAGCCTCAGAACACGACATATCCGGCCTCCCTCACTGGCTCTCGCCCGCCCAGCGTTTCCCAGGACCATGATTCTTCCCTCTCACTGACCCTACCTGACCCGAGTGCAGCTGACACTGCCTCCACCACTCCGGCCTCCATCGATTCCACCGCTCTTCCGATCCTACGATCTTCTCCGACCTAGGAGATCGCACCGCTTATCGTCGTGTCGCAAGCGCGCTACATTCGAGGCGCGAGAGAGACTCAGAGAAAGAGTCCGCGAGACTCTGCTCTCAGTCACACACTTCTGTCACGATGCCAACATGCGTCTCTCCGTAGCACTGGGGCAGGATTCACACTCGACATCACACGTTATTGGTGGACACGTATAAGCGTTCTTCTCACTGAACTGGGACTCTGCTATGTGCCGTGCGTTCTCTGAGTGAGCAGTCGGACAAGCGTAACAAGTCGAGCGCTCACTAGGTGGACTTTTGCTTTGCCAGTCTGACCACGACTTCTCATTATACACTACATCAGAGATGGCGCGCACTCCCCCTCTAACTGGGTTAGATCGAGTCTCATGTGATATTGTACAGCAATATTCCATCTCAAATGAGTTCACACACTATATAATATCCATTCGCTGGTGAGAAAGCGGTGATGTAGTCTCAGTGAGTGTCGACTGATTACACTAGAGAATCATGTAGAATCTCCGACATCTCTGACTGCGCCATGACAGAGACTGCGCAGACTCATTGCGAGGTATTGAGTAAATGAGTAAGAGCCGATCTCTCAACACGTGAGGACTGATCTCACACCCGACAGAACTCACAGAGAGTTTATATTACTGCTATCTATAGATCGGTGTCTTCTCACACTGTCTAGTCGTGCATGCAGAGACACACAACAGTCTACTGTTACACGATCGTATGAACAACCTACATGTGTCTTCTTGAGATAAGAGGAGACATCGTTGCTAAGGTATGTTGAGACATAGACTTGGATCTTGGTGGCGGCCTAATGGGACACAGTAGACACAACGCAAATGTGTGGATCTAGAGTATCGCTCAACGTGTTACTGTGTGCACATGTAATATAACGTACATCTTAGCATGTACACACCACCGTGGTACCTCATTTAAAGTTCAAGTTTAGCACTGTTATGTATTAATTTGTGTCGAGTGGTGCTGAGAATGGACACTATCAATGAGCTGGATGATTGCCGGCTCTCTACTATTCTTCTGGGGCATTCCTCATTTACTACAGTAATATGCAGTATAGAACAATGATAAGCGAGTTATTAGAGTCATCGAGCCACAACTGAACCCGGTTCGGCTTAGTTGTCTTGGTGAGAGTATTATGTGTTGATAAGACTTGTGTGTCTTCAATGTACACCACAATCATTACAGAGGCAAGAATCTCCATAATACACACATGTCTTTATATCACACAAACGCTTGTAGGAGGTTTAGGATTAACACAGACACACATGTATCACTTATTTATGGTGGGCGACTCTTAGGTGAGTTTGACGGTTTAGGTCTTATTGTACAAGTGGAGTCACAGGGAATGTTGTGTCGGACAGAGAGATGTCACACATATCTCAATTACGAGTTGGCGTGTAGGAGCGGCACGTGACAGCATGAAACTTGTGCTGGATGACGGAGATAGAGTTGCAACGGTGATACTGTAGTCTCTACTAACAAGGTAGTCTTGGGATAACACTTTGTAACTCTGAGTGTTCTACTGTGTGGGTGTGAGAACACAGAGTAGGAGGGACATACACTACAAGGACTAGGAGGATTATGAGTTTGATATTTACTGTCATAAGTGGTACAACTAGGTTACTACACACATTATTAATGAGCACGATGCTTAGCAGGGATGGGTGTGATCATAGACACGGGGAGGGCAATGTTACCACTAGCGATGTCAATATTTTAGATATGGTCGCGATGTTAGCGTTGCGTACATCGCAGGGAATTGGACGCATAGAGGCATCATTATAGACAATTTGAGTTCGGATACAAATGTGACAAAAAACAGAAAAAGCCAGATACATCTGACAATCAGGGGCGGGGCAGGCATAGCAAGTACTGGTGAGTAAGAGAGTCATGTAGGCGTGCATGCACTACTAACGCTCAGTACCGAGAGCGGAACACAAACACACACAAGCAGTGAACAAACATGTGGGGTGGAGATACTGACATTGATGTATGTAGTATGTCATAGGAGATCTACACACATGTTCAGTCTAAGAGGACACAGAGAGCTGAGCGGTCGCGAGAATAAAATTGGGAGCTCGAGAACATGGTGACGATACCGGCTATAAAGAGATACTACAGTCTTGGTCTAGTAATCAAAGGACATCAGTCATCTCTAAGTACAAGTGACATAACAGTGACAACAGTAATCACGCTACGGTCATCTCTTCAGATCTCTCAAAGCCATGTGAGGGACTATTTAAGAGTAGAGAGGAGTCTCACTGGGGGATACTATCATTAGGTACCTCACAACTAGAAGGACACAGTACATAGACCATCTAAGTAGGCTAGGTCATATATCATATAGGTAACTTTTATCTAAGACAGGCGGTTCATACTACAATCACTAAATTAGTCAGAAGAGTATCATGAACTATTTACATGACAAGCAGAATTGGGGAGTAGGACATGACAAAGATGTGCACACCTGTGACTTAGAGAGGTGAGTCTCAGGGGACCTAGAGTGTAGGAGCAGACTATGCACGAGATCTGATACTGATTGGGGGGAGAGAGTTTGTGAGTAGGGGTACAAGAACACAATGAATTATCTCATTTAGACAGAGATAGTGAGAGTGATTACTATGAGACTTTGGTAAGGAACACTACAATACAGTATACAACATGAGAAGTGGAAGGGTCTGAGTAGGTGGGAGTAGGTGGGACACACACATGGAGTGCTCTGTAGGTCTGGAATATATGGAGAGGTGGACAAAAGGTAAGCAGATAACATACAACATATAGGAGAACGCACACATCAACAGTCAATTAATAACACGAAGAAATCTGGCGACAAGGATATGTCTCTGAGTCGTCTTAGAGTGACTCACACCATGGATTACATTTGAGATTTCACACACATTTACACGTTGTTCTACTCTCGAGTAGTCAAAGAGGTGAAACGAGCGAGTGTGAGTCTCGTGTCTCTATGGATCGTATTGAGCGGAGTATTACATCCAAGGACATGTAACAGGGGCGACTCTCCTAAGTCGACGTAGGATTGCACACACGTATGACGAGGTAGGATAGGGATACACGACGGTGGTGAGAACTATAGTGTGTCGACACACAGGGGGCGACAAATAGATGATAGGTATTATGTTGGAATGGAGATGTGTGTGTTAATGGGGGGACAGAGTCTGGCATTAGTCTATATGTACAGAAGTGAGACTTGGATTGTTCAGAGGAAGAGTGAGTCATATGCAGACTCATGATATCTAGCACATAACTAGGTGGAACGGATACTTGGCATAACACTACTTACTCTAGAGAAGACATCATGACTTATACAACAGATCTCTGTTTTGTATGTCCTTGGTGAGTGTGTTCTATCTGTCACAGAGTATACACAACATATGCGGCGAGATGGGTTTGTCTTCACTGGCCGAGATATCTATGGTAGATATAGTGGTCTTCACGGGAGGTCATCAGGTGGTCTACATGAGTTATGACAGAGTGTGGACTTAGGGAATGAGGGAGTGGGGTGGGAGTGTAATACACACCGATGATGTCAATAGGTGTACTATGTATAGATTATGTAGTGTGTGACACATGATTAGGATACTTGTGATGTGGTGAGATTGATACAGAAGGGAGTAGGCGTGCTGAATTACAGGGTTGAAGACAGTACGAGAAGAGGCAGTTATTCAATCACACAGAAGATCACTCAGGGTGTACTATAGATGGGAACGAGAGTGTGAGTCCAGGAGAGGTGCACTCCATATAACCGGGAGATAACAAGTGATCACATTTGTATTTGTCTCTCTAAGTGTATGGAGTGAGTCTCTCAGCGAAGAGTCTGTTTTGTGTAGTGATGAGAGTATACACACAGACAGGTATGGTGAGTCATAGTATATTGGTATGCATCACGTACACACTGTGCAAGGTCGACACAGTGTGCGGGGTCAGAGCAGTGACTGTTTGGACATGTGCAAAGAGAGTGACAGAATATGACTAGAAGGGACAGCACAGGGACAACACACAGGACAAGGGAACTGGTTATGGAGAACAGTAGATTAAGAAAGATTCAGGTGGAGAGGTAAATGTGATCTTAAGATTGACACAACGGAGTGATTTGTTTCACAACGGAGAGAAGGACTAGAGATGTGACAGTGAGAGAGTGTGGTGAGTGTTGACATGTGAGTGTGAGATGAGACTGCGTGGACTACATGACAGATTAGGGTGTGCGCATGATGAGTTGTGAGTTGACTGGAGGTCTAGTGGAGAGGAGCAATTAGAGAGGATGATGGAGGATCTCTGAGGGTCTAGAGAGGGTGTGGTGTACTGGACTATAAGACAGTATTGTGAGTTGTGTCAGTGGATGGTAGTTTAGAGAGAGGTAGTACTATGTCGAGGTGCAGGATGAAGGGGAGATATTTGTGGTGAGAGGTGGGATATGTTCTATATAGACTCTCTACTGAATGTGATGAGGTATGGTACAGATGGAGACATTTGTGGTACACACAGAGGAAGTGTTGGTCTTAGAGGGGGGATAGGTGATTATGGTGTGTCTTGTATCTGTGGGCAGATGTGTCTGAGAGAGTAGTATGGTTGTCATAACCAGCACACAGGAATACTTTATAGGATTACAAAGGATGAGTGGATAGTGTGAGTGTATAGAGTCTCATACACTGTGATGTAGTAATAACTTGATCACACAATGTAGACACAGATATGACAGTATGTGAGCACTCTGAGTGATATATTAGGAGCGATAAGGAGCAGGTAGGGTCATAGGGTGGAGTTATTTAGTGTTAGTAGAAGAGGGAGTATAAGGATGGTCTTTGTGGTGGTATCTATAGTGACACTGTCAGTGTGATCATGTGTGTAACACGGCACATGTGACAACAGTGAGAGGGGTGGATGATGAAGATGGACACTTCTTGGAGCATGGTCAGTGGTAGGTGATACACAAGAGCGGAGTGAACAGGTAAGGTGATAGTAGATGTGAGATTTGTGAATGTGAGAGTGATTGTAGCTGGTGGAGAGTAATTGTGGACTCAGGAGTTGAGTGAGTTCTAACTGTGACTACTAGGAGACAGAAGATAGAGCAGAGCTTAGTAGTAGTGACTTATACTATCTAGTGGTTGTTGAGGTGTGTTGTGTGGTGGTATGGTCTGGACACTATTGAGAGGGTGATGTATTGAAGTCTCGTAGATTCTAGTGGGGTATTCTATTTGGGAAGTGGGTTGAGTAGGGTGAACTCACTCTGTCTTGTACAGCAGACATTGAGAGTTGGATCTGTAGTGTATGAGTGTGATTAGGTGACCAGAATGAGGAAGATTAAGATAGTGGTGTCTATGACATGGAGATTATGAGGTAGTTTATATAGTAGTTATATACATTATTGAGATCACAGGATGTTAGGGTGATCTAAGACAACGGCACTGAGGAAGAGTACATCGTGGAGTCATGTTAAGTGAGATGTATAGCGTAACAACATTGGGGACAAGTACACGAAAGTATCTCTCTCGATATCACACACATGTGATGATATTTTTGGATTTTGGTGTAAGGAGGTGGGTGATTAGTTATTGAGTGTGTGAGATTAGATACAGCACTCTCACTAGTAGATAAAGCTAGACTTGATGACAGACACGGGGGTCTGAGATATGATGAGTTCTGGAGTATTAGTATCTACAGGGAGATAGATCTCGTTCTAGTAATAGACACAACTTGTGTGAGTTAAAGTGTAGCTATAAGTAGAGATGAAGATTGAGTATCTTGTAGGATACAGTTGGGTGGTACAGATATATCTCTCTATCACGTGTAGGGAGTGTAGACTGTCAGAGACAGGTAAGATAAGTGTTGATGGTTGGACAGATAACTTCCTGATGTGTGTGCACATTGCTGATTGTTGGTTGTGTGTAGGTTTGAGAGGGTAGACATCTGAGACATACGTTGATGAGAACACTTGAGTAGAGATACAGAGTTGTGGGACAGTAGTATCTCTGGTGAGTGTGGAGTGCGATGAGAGTGGTTTCAACGGAGAGTGGGGAGGAGAGAGCGATGTGAGAGCCAAGGTGTGGGAGACGATTACACAGTAGTGTGAGATGCTGGGAGTATTCTACACAGATGTGATATATGGAGGAATTATGAAGAGATATCAGACTCATACATGCTCTGGCTGGCGATCTGGTCTGGTATTGGGTGATGGAGTGGTGAGAGAGTGAGAGTGTCAGAATATCTGAGACGACAGCATGAGAGTGATCTTCTTCTGTGTGCCGGAGTACTCAGTGAATGGGGATGCATTAGGAGCGATAGTATGAGATGTCTAGTGGAGTCTAGTATAGATAATGCTGGAGGGAGACTTAGACTAGTTGTAGATGGAGGAGTGTCATATGAGTAGCGTGATATACACATTAGTTGATAGTGTCATGACAATATGGGACTTGACTACGAATGTGTGTTATTTTGAGAGTGTGTGGATAGTGAGAGTCATTATAATGACATAGTCTGGTGAGAGAAGAGATGTGATTGGTTATAGAGTCACACAGTGGGAGATTACTAGAGCTATGTACGTTGACTATTTATACACCAGAAGCTATTGTTTGAGGGACAAGTTACTGTGTGTATATCAACGGTTGATGATGAGTGAGTTAGTATTGTAGTCTCTGAGTGTGACAGAGTTATCATTGATCAACATAGACTGATAAGAGAGTATTAGGACAGAGGATGATCGTACGATTAGAGAGTGAGTGGACGAGTGGGACGTAGAGGAAGTTGGTCTAGATATAGTGAGCTAGGAGCAGTTAGTTAGAGTGAGGTATCTCTTCAGTATGTGTATAGTAGGTGGAGTGGAGACTATTATATATTGAGAGTATCAACGAGTAAATCTACTCTGTGAGAGTTCACATAGTTGAGCGTGAGAGAGAGTATGATCGAGGTGAGCGTATGGTCGTTGTGGGTATCAGGGGTGAGAGTGATAGGTGTAGAGGAGCAGTGTAGATGTGGTGAGACTAGACACTCTGGAGGGTGTGAGGATATAGTGACACACACAAGGCGAGTAATCTAGTGCATTCTGATAGCACAGCTGTTATTGTACTCTGGTGTGACAGCTAGACATCATACTGAGTGTGAGTGATGAGGGAGGACAGATCTATAGATGTACATAGTAGAGAGTTGTGAGTCTTGTGTAATCGATGAGGTATACTCTGGTTGAACAGCAGGTCTCAGTCTCTTGTATACGTGGACTATATATTTCTATGATGTGTTATGTTTGTGGTTACACCTTTATGGCTGAGGAGTAGATAGAGTGTGAATACAGATGGCGTCACTGAACAGATATTTAGTGTTGTGTCTGTTCACTCTGATGGAGTAGGAGTGTCATATGATGTGGGGATCTCAGTATAATGGATGTAGTGTATTTGATCGAGTGGAGACAAGTACTGGTGCACTATATGGAGATCTCTATAGTGGAGATTAGTTACTGTGAGAGAGCTAGGTGGCGATGAGTTAGATGTTCTAGTTGGGGGTGTGGGACTATGTAGTATATAGAATATGTACGTCACACATTATAGGTAGGTACACATGTATTTTAGTGTGCAGTGTACGATAGTGGTATTGAAGACAGGGGGATGTGTAAGAGTGGTGAGTGTTGTAGGACGGGATAGGTCTGGACACTTGAGTACATTTGTCTGATGATGATTGATGTGACGCATTTAGTAACACATTGTTTATTGTCTGTATATTGTAGGTAGTATCTAGTAGTGCACACAGGTATAATGAGAGAGGAGTGTGAGACACTATCTATTATAGTAGTGCGATTGTGGTGCACTTGAATGAGAGTGTAGTGTGAGTGGAGGGATGGTGCATCTGAGTGGTGTGTGCACAGGTGGAGATCAGGGAGGAGACAGAAGTATGATGTATAGAGGACGGATTGTACAATCTTTCTCACACAGTGTTATGAGGGGGAGATGATGTTATCTTACTCTGTATAGAGGGGGGTGATCAGGGTCACATATTGTGGTGAGGAAGACTGAGTGAGTGACAGACATCTAGTGGACATCCTTCTCTGGTGTGTGTATCTTTTGGGGCGTCATATATGGAGTGATGTGTACGGAGGTACTATACCTCTTAGTATATTAGAAGTGATGGACAGAGATGTGTAGATATTAGTAATGAGTGGTGCACATTTCACTCTCTCATTTCGAGGTGAGTAGAGCAGTGTCACACATCTAGGGAGTGGCTCACCTTTGCGTACGTAAAGTACAGATGTGCACAGGCGTTATTGATATTGTGCGTGGGGGAGGGATGAGGAGAGTGACACACAGGGGACTAAGCATGATGTATTCTAGTTCAAGATAGATGCGCTGTGTAGGCATACTGTAGTTTTAGCAGTGTATGTTGAGTGATCTGTGATCACAGATATACATTTTGGTGTGTGTGGCACAGGCAATAGTGGAGCATGTCTCAGTGAGGTAGTGACGCAGCTGTGACACACACTCTCTATGTAGAGACGAACAAGAGTCTATTGTGGGAGTGTGTAGAGGTAGGATTGAGTATATGTTGTATCTGAGTAGTAGTGACGGTAAGAGAACGTTGTGAGTGTGTACTTCTCTCTATTGAGTAGTTGATATAGGGTACACAGACGTTTATCTATATGCGAGGGAAGAGTGTATGGACACTCTCATTGGAGTAGTGGAATTGAGTGGATAGATCTAGTAATGGAGGTGGACTGTGGATGTAGTGGTATTGTGAGGTGGGTTATTAGCAGAGGGACGGATGAGAGATTACATGACATCTGAATAGAAATGGTACTAGATGTGATTGAGGAGAGAGAGTGTGGATGTGGAAAGTATGTAGGATAGCTGGGTGGAGTGAGTAGGTAGATAGTGGTGTGAGGTTATTGGGATACTCTCTGGATCTGGTGTGTATATGTGAGTGAGAGGAGTATCTTATATATCTTTTTTTGAGATTGGGTGTTACATTCGGTGTGTTGAGGTGTGAGATCTATATATTCATGAGATCTAGGTCTCTTGTGATGTGTGTAGGTTAGTACTGAAGTGAGTTATCTAACGATCTATTGTGATTGTAACGGGGATGGATGTACTGGGTAAGATCTGTGAGGGTGTATGTTGTAGTTTTGAGGTAAGAGCTCTGTACTTATGAGATCTGAGAAGAGATACAGAACATGTAGGCACTCATGAGATAGTGGGTCTTTGTTGTGTGGATGTGTAGTAGGATGGGCGATCTTTGAGTGAGTCTTTGTAGTTCACGTATCTCCTCTATAGAGTGTACATGGTGATACTCTGGGATCTCTGTGACATGAGTAGGATAATTTCTCAGATAGTCACTAGACAGAGTCTCGTGTAGATGATGGGTGGATGCAGAGTTATCATCTGGAGTGTGGGAGACACAAGTTCTGATAGTTACTCATGTGGTACACTTGGTGTACTATATGGTAGGACACATTGATGACGATATGGGGTGTATATCTTGATCATGCTGAGTAGATAGAGGAGGGTCTAAATGTGTACTCAACTCATGATGATTACTATCTACTCTCTAAGACTCTTGTCTAATTGTAGTTATTCAGATAGACATCAGTATCATCTGTGAGGTGGTCATATCTCATGTAGTGTCTCTATGTCTCATTAGAGCGTGTGTGTATGGGATCATAACATGTTGTGGACACACTATTGGAATAGACATTGGTGTACACGAGAGTCTATTAACGTCTGTACGATGTTCATTGATAGTATCACACTTGTTGAGATGATATGTGGGTCACACGGAGGTACAGTTTGGTTGTAAGTTATTGAGGGTGATACTGATCTCTCAGCACGCGATGAATTATATTGTAGATGCGTGACATATCTCATGTCTCATGGAGTGTGAGTGGTGAGCACATCATGGTGGGTTGTGTGACTTTGGTATTACAGGGTTCAGGTGCTGTTGAGATAAAGTGATCTGATTCAGTCTTATGTATTACAGTGTTCATTGAGCGAGTCAGTGTTAGGTCAAAAGGATTAACACGTTACATGGACAATTAGTAGTACTTTTTCTGACAATGACGATGAGTGTGTAGTAGTAACAGTGGGTTCAGTGTTGAGTTATGATAGGTATATGATGTGAGATCTGTAGACACACATGGTGAGATCTGAGATTGATAGGTGAGGGGAGTTCATCAATGTCACATGTAGAGTGGTGGGCTAGTTGCACTTAATTTATGTGTGGTATATGGTAGGTGAGTGTAATATATCACGTGTAGTGTGATTGATGATGAATGATGGTGTTCTGACACTGATGTTGAGATGATTGCTGAGTGTAACAATGGTAATCTTGTGATAGATTTTGTAGATTGGTGTTTTAGTGTAGAACATATATACACGCATAGGACCACAATCTGGGTTGATGGTGCTTCTTGGATAGTATATATATCATGATGCGAGAGAGAGTGTGAGTGGGTAGGAACTGCGATGGAGGTTGATAGCACACATGGCGATGGGGTTGTGGTGGATCAGAGATTGGTATACACAGACATGTTGTGGTATTAATCATCTGTGTGTGGTGGAGGAGGTGTGGGAGTACTCACTAGAGGAAGGGAGCTCACGACACGAGCGGTGAGGGTTATATGAGATGGAATAGGAGAGAGGTAGACTCTGTGCTAGAGTAGTGTACACATGGGCACGGATAAACCTGCATGGGATTATCGGATCTTGGGAACTATGGACATCTTGATAGAGTGACAGAATAGTGGAGGAAGAGTGAGAGGACATCAGGTCCATTCAATTGCGTGGAGTAATAGTGTGACATTGACGGAGTGTGGTGAGAGTGATAGGTGCAGTAGAGCTCTGGTGACTCGTCTTCGAGTATGAGGTGTGTCTAGTGATCTCTGTTATAGGTGTACTAATATCATGTGTCTTGAGAGATCGTTATTTATGAATGAGGATTGTTGTGTGAGAGATTCAATGTGGTATCTGTGTTGTAAGAGACTACTAGATATTGCGGAATGTTGTGGACACAGTGACTCTTATGTCATTGTGCAGAGAGTATTCGAGACACATGGGTTGAGATTCACAGGTATAGATGGTAGGAGTGATAGTTCTATAGAGATCTTTGTGAGAGTGGATGACTATGTACACAGATATTGGAATATAGGGTGGTGTTCTATTAGTGATTAGTGTGGGTGTGTGTGGGGTGTCTACAGTGCTGTCAAGATTCATCACTGTTCCATTTGAGGATGGGCAGATATGTGATGGTGTCAAGCACAATGATCTATACTGTGTTGGTGAGAGATAGATGCGAGTATATCTACTCTACACGACTGAGTATTGGTACGCTGTTTATGGTGTTGCAGATTGCGACTTTTGACATGTAGCTGAGTTCATATATTACAGTGTGAGTGTGAGGTAGAGATAGTATTGAATTGGAGTGTACGAGTTACACTTCACGAGAGCACAAGTACAACATCATCACTTGTGATAGACTCAGCAGATACTAGTGTGTTATGGACGTAGGGGAAGGTAGACAAGGTAGAGGAGCAGCGATATTGTATCAGTCAGTATGTACTGAGATTTAATGTCCATGTATTAGGTATATTGTGAGTTGTGTGGAGGAGTGGGTTGGTGGTTAGAGTGAGATAAGTGACAGGACACTGGGGAAGTACAACATGTTAGGAATATCTAATGTTGTGAGTGATGGGAGAGATGTTACTAAACTATCTGAGTGATATTATTGAGGTAGATGATGATCTCTCAGTTGGTGGTTGTTCTTTATAGGTAGACGAGTTAGTGGTGGGTGTGATGTTACGAGTTGATAAGGAGTTGATAGATGGTATTTGGAGTCATTGTGGAACATATTTCATTACCTGTGTCATATTGTGAGCGTGTGAGTGGGGAGGTGAGCACACATGATTGGACTGATGTGAGATGTTGGATAGAGTTAGACCCGTGTATGTTGTTTTGTAGTGATTGCATAGAGGTGTACATAGTGCAGTTATATGTGTAGTAGTATAGTGTTCAGTGAGGGTATGGTGGCGACTTGACCAGAATTGGTGGTTCTGATAGGATAGATGTGGCAAGTGTGTAACAGAGTCTTTGTATCTAGGTCTAGAGAGAGTAGATAGATGTCTGATTGAAATGTGGAGGTTATACAACCGTGTGTTGCGTTTAATGTGGCGAGGGATGTCTCTATATAGAGTGAGAGGAGTTGTTCTCTAATGACATATATCTTATACATTTGTGAGTGAGATAGGTTTGTTTAGGAGGAGTGAGTTGCTGTATTGGGTAACAGGTGATTATATGAGAGACTAAGTGATGGGTTGCAACATAGGAGGTTGTAGAGGGATGCACGTTCACAGAGTGTGTGTGGATTCTACTTTGTGTATAGGTTAGTAGTGGTAGATATATAGCATGGTGTAAAAGAGAAGAATTGATTTATCAGTGAGTGTGTGAACATAGATATGTCGATGAGATGTGTATGTTAGTCGTTGATGGGTTATATGTAGGAGAGTTCTGTAGTTGACACACAGGGAGATTGAGTGTAGTATAGTCTATACGAGGTAGGTGATGTGATGGATGAGGAGATTCATGATTATCAGGATTATAGAAGTCTCTATGAGATGATTAGTGGAGCGATATAGGGGAGAGATGGACACACGTGTTGTGATGAGTGTATGAGAATCGTGGGAGTTGTAGAAGAGTATGGGTTATGTATGGTATCTGGAAGGTGAGGGAGACTGTGAGGGGGTATAGTTTATCACACTCAATGGAGAGGGAGAGATACATACAGTCCAGATGAGTATATTATAGGGGTGAGAGTCGTGTAGTGATAGCTAGCGAGCACAGTGGTCTTACAGGTGTGTTGAAGGTTAGGTGATGGTAGATCATTTGGTGAGTGATAGGGGAGGTGTAGCTTAGGGTTCTGATAGAGGTGGGATTATACTGTCATAGCAAGGTGGTGGAAAGCTCTGAGAGTATGTATCTGAAGTGTGTCTGAGGGAGGTGAGACAAGGGGGGAATGTGATGATGACTTGTTGTAGTACGGACATCTGTAGGGTGTGAATGTACATATGGGTTTGAGGTACTCTGAGTTGGAGTGTGTGATTCACAGGCTCACGGTGGGTTGTATAGTCATGACATTTATAATATTCTAGTGAGACACTTGTTGAGATTACACAGAGAGAGACACCGGATAAGTGTGAACATATGGTGTGGAAGATAAGAGGAGCCTGTGTTGTGACACGTCTGTCCTAGTATGATGGTTTGTGTTCTCAATTGTGGAGTTAGTGTGGGTGTGGGTCTGGAGAGGATAGGTTGAAGTCAGTGATGGGATTGGATAGTTAACTCAGATCTCTATGGGAGGTGTGAGATATGGATGTAGTGATCAAAGTGAACACAGGGGTGTGGTAGTGGTGAGAGTGAAGAGATTGTGTCTGTGAACTCGTGGTATGAGGTGAGTGTGAGGCACATGATCTATAGTAGTGGAGTAAGGGTGTTATCTAGTGAGAGTGGGTGATCATGATGTAAGATTCTATGTGTATGAGGAGAGTGATAGGGGCACACAGTTAGGAATCACTGTAACTTGGATCAGAGATTTGTGTAGAAAGGGAGATACTGAAGTAGATGAGCATTGAGATGAGAGAGGTAGTTGATGATGTGTATTGGTAGACTCTAAGGGGAAGGAGTAAGGGGTCTATCATGAGACAATGATTTCTTGGAGAGGTATCACTATTGTTGTGTGTATATGATTACTCTTGATAAGTGTCTTACAGGGTGTGTCTCTTGGAGCGGGGGATGAATGTGGAGGGGCAGAGAGTCTAGACTCTGTGTGACAGTGAACATTTAGGGTATGGGTGGATGTATGTAGTCTATACATGAGGGAGGTTACTAGCAGTAGGTGTGGTAGAGATAGAGATTGTGAAGATATAGACTGTGATGAGATGGAGCTTTTTGAGATATTGTAATCTTGTTATAATAGTCATAGGTATCGAGTATATTGATAGGACATAGTTGAGATTAGAGGTTAAAGGTAGTAGAGGTGCTGCGATGTGTATGTGTCCAGGAGGATGGTGCAGTGTGTAGACATGTGTTATATCTCACTAAGATTATTGATATACATTCTAAGGAAGACGAGAGTGTAGGCACGTGGTTCTACGGTGTTGTGATAGTGTGTCCTTGATCACACAGCAGTTAGTGTAGACATACACACAGTTGGATATATATATGAGATGTGTAGTAGTGTTGTTGTGTGATATGTATTCTAGTGCTTGGCATATTGGGACTCTCTATTGAAGGTTAGTATTATGTGATCTATGGCGAAAGAGCAGAAAGAGAGGATTCTTAGAGAGAGAGAGGATAGTGAGAGAGTGAGAGGGTTAAATAGAGTATTACATTGTATGACTGCATGTTGTGGTGTAGGTGATCTCTGATTCAGAATACACAGATATATGTGAGTAGAGTGTGAGGAGTGATTTAGTATGATGATGTGGTGTTGTGATGGTGGTGTTTTGACAGTGTAGTATATAAGAGATCTACAGATACAGATGGTGATAGGTATTTGAGGGGGTGATATATGATTCAGTATGTATCTTTTGTTGTGACAGGACTAAATCTAGGAGGACGAGGTGTGATGGAGATTGAGTATGGAATACATAGAGAGTGTGAGAATATGACGTAGGAGGTATTACATGAGTTATGTGTGGATCTGGTATTAATAGAGTGAGACTCTCTATTGAGAAGGTGGAGTATATAGGTGAGGATATGTGATGATCTTGTAAGTCTGTGTGGTGTGATGACAGTCTATGTAATATCACTGTGGGAGACTATAGACTAGGTCAATATGTATGTAAGTATTGATATATGATTATGGAGCGAGTGAGAGTATGGGGAAGGTAGGAGTCGATAAAGGACGTGGTGCGATTGGTGATGTGTGTGGATTAATATTGAGTGGTTCCATTCTATCTTTACTCTCTACTATCTTATCTCTCTACTCACATCTAACACATTCGACATGTAGGGGTGCACACTCATATGAGTGAGTTGGATAGGATCTGTATTAAGTCTCTGTGTGGTGTGTGACACTAGGCGAGCTGAGTCATCTGGTTAGGTGGGGAGTATGGAGTACTATTTATATTAACTCTTCATAGGAGTAATGGTTGTTGTGGTGTGAGTGTAAGAGGGGTATGTCAAATGGATAATACTAATACAGTGGTTAAGTAGAAGATAGACACACAGTATCAATTAAGTGGTGGGGGTGGTTATAGTGCACAGTGGAGAGGACTATTACAACAGTTAGTGGTGAGTGATGAGGTGGTAATACAGGAGAGACTGGTGACAAGTCAAGTGTAAGACTGGCTATAAGTATCAAGAGACGTTGAGGAGAGAATGCAGGACTCTACTCATAGTAGTGGGTGTAAGATATGATATGTTGTATATGATTCAGTGTTGGTGGAAAACAGAGGGATAGACTTAATAGAATATAGTATTAGTTTTATGGGAGAGGAGATATGATATAGGTCGTGTGATTGATGAGTTACAACTGACATAGTCAAGAGTATTGAGTGTGTGAGTACAAGATGAGTAATCAGTGGGAGTACTGAGGAGTCACTCAAATAGTGGTTATATGGACACGTGTTTCAACAGAAGTCTTGATGAGTGTGAACGAGGGTGATTTGAGTGCGAGAGTGGAGTCTAGAGACCAGGTGGAATTGGAGTTGTAGCTGGTTAACATATGTGAATGAAGTTACCATAAGAGAGATTTGTAGATGATGGTGATTCTTCGAGAGGTGAGTATCAGTGAGTGTACTTATCCAATCTCTTATGGATATTATCAGATCTGGATGTGTAGTAGAGGAATTCGCAATTGTGATCGAACAGGGTGAGAGTGGTATTAACAGATTGTTGAGACTGACATTCACATTATTGTATGGTAGGATCTCTAACTGACAGTACACAGAGTGGACAGACTAGGACGATGAAGTAGGGAAGAGTGCTATTGAACACTGTTGGTCTATGTGGGTGATAGGTTGAGGCGTCGTGGTGGATCGATGACGATGTGGTAGAGTTCTGTGGGTCGGTCATGGTTGAGTTGATCAACATTGTACACGAGGGAACTAGTAGGGGACTAAGAAGAGTCTAATGAAGTATTGTGACACAACGTTAAGTGTTAGCACATAGGAGGATCTTCTGTTTGTCTGGCGAGAGAGTTGTCAGGGATCATCAGCTTATGATCTTGGTGGCATTAGATAGTGCCGAGGATGATGTCTGGAGACATATGATGAGAGACTAGGGAGGTAGCGGTTGTTTGATGTCTTCTTAATGACGGACAAAAGAGATGTGATATGATGTGTAATAGAGATATATATGTGGAAGGGAGTAGTATATCTGGATGAAGGATGTTAGGTGTGATGAGTCTGGGTCAGAGTGATATGAATTGGACGGTAGTAGGACATCGTAAGTGGGAGAGATTGGAGGTGTGTGCAGAGTGGTTACTTGTAGGGAGTCTAGGTGCAGTCTGTATTAAGTAGGCAGACAGGTGATTTGGTGCGGGACACTTCATCAGAGTGTAGATTATAGGAGAGAGATCTTATAACAGGGTGTAAGGTGATATCATCTGGAGGACACAGTGGGGATACTCAGACACGTGATGTGTGAGGAGGGAGCGAGATGCATGATCTTTGAAGGTTGGGTGGTGACTCTGGACATTCTGGAAGAGATCGGCACATCTGGTAACTTGCACACTGTTCTGGTGGAGGAATTCAGAGTGTGACAAAAGTGTGTGGTGAGGAGATTACGCTATACTAGTGATATGAGACTCTTCCTGATATGTATGGCGATACAGGATGTTTGTGGTTCTCTGGTGTGTTAGTGAGGGTGAGCGTGAATGAGGGAGTGACAGGAGTGTGATAGGTTCATCTAGTTAGATCAGGAGCGGTCAGACACACAAACATACTACTGACATATATGAGAGTCACAGCGACAAGGCAGGGGCGAGGTCAGAGTAGGTCTATAGAGTTGATGCATACCTATGTCTACAAAGATGTTGGTGTGTACAGGGTGACTGACAACAGAATCTGGTCACACACAGTCTATCTAGGCACTTTGGACTGTTATTCTAGAGCGTTTTGGTGTATACTCTGGACTATTAAGAAGGTGGAGTAGGTGAGCAATGAGAGTGAGGACTCTGCTATCCAGGTACACATCTGAGTCTTGGTAGTGATGTGGCTGTGAGAGAAAACATGGGATAGAGTTGGTATGGTGGGTAGTGCTTTCTAGTTAAGTACTGATGTGTTGAGGTTATGAGAGGTGGAGTGTGTGGTAGACAGTGGGAATCAAGAAGTAGAAGATCTTAGATGAGATTAGCGACATGTCTAGGTGGTGAGGTAGAAGACAATAGATCTGAGAGGAGAGTGTAGCGAGGGTTGTAGTCTATCTATGAGACTGTTGTTAGTAGGTGTCTCTCTTTATAATTTTGTGGGGATCAATATTAACAAGTATTCTTTATGGCTGGGTGGATGAGTGACACCTTTCTGGGAAGTAGAAGTACTGGCTTCTATGGTTGGTATGTTAGCGTGAGGTGATATTGGCGTGAGGTGACACTTTGGTCTCTTGACATCGAGGAGGAACATGTCTCGTGCCTTCATTAGGGCTAGGTTTTTGGTGCAAAGTATGGTTGTTAAGTACAAACGTGTGTAGAGAGAACCACTGAAGCTGATGTGTAGGGATGGATGTGTATACATGAGAGGTGAGTGAAGACAGAACGTGATCATAGTTGATGGGACTCTCATAATAGACATACAATTGTGACACACTCTTAGGAGGAACTCAGTAGTATAGAGACCGTGATCGAAATGTCAAGAGAATGTAGCACTAGGACCTAGATCAGACATGAGAGGTAGAGCAATAATAGCGTACTTTTGGGTGATGTGATGGTTGGTTCAATTTAATGGGCGTTGGTGATCTGGATTTGGTGGTGGTATTAGGATGAGAATAGGCAGACATGCGTGAGGGGGATAATGGGTATGAGTATTATGACGATGTGAAGAGATTAAGAGAGAGGGAGGAGGACACTCATCTGATGAGTGTGTTTAGGGGGAGAGAAGGGATATTGTGTTTGTGGGGTGTGAAGATAGTTGGACATCACACTAGTGAGTCACGACTTCACTCTAGTCTTTTGTCTTGTTGACTTGGGGAAGGTAGGAGTATAGGAGGTTATGGAGTGGCACACATGAAGGTTGTACATCTGTGAGTGAGAGTTGAGAGAGGACACACACAATCGTGTACTCTCAGCTGATCTGGTCAGTCAATACAGTGGGTAGGGGGTGGTGGAGATTTGGTTAAGATGTAGGGGATAATGACTGTTGAACGATGGTGGTATAGAGTTATGCGCCCCGCCATTTCACCCTATTGCGGCCTAACCTGCAAGGGCATTATACCAGCGCAAGGGGCTAAAAGGTTATTGGAGTGGTCACATTAGTTTCTGCAGAGACGAGGAGTGCCCTGAGAGCGCACTCGACTAGGATTACCTCCTACGCCATCCTAAACTCCTTACCCCAGCCGTCATCTTCAGCTGCTGCATATTGGAGCCCACAGCTTCTCCTAAAGCTGCTGTCCACCTGATCTACTGCCTTTGTTACAGGCTGGTTATACTCTAGCCACCCAGGGCTTATCACAGTTATCAGCCCCTGCAGCCCCTCTGTTCCCTGGTGGGAGTTTAGTGTTCATGCCCATCTGTTACAAAGGCTTTGCTCCTTCTTCTGCTTCATCAAAGACTCTGTCACTGGGACTCTTTTTTCATAGTAACATATTTTAGCTGCCTCATTAGAAGGACTGCTTTTTTTCCTAATATAAGCTCCCCAGGGATACTACTTACAGTACTCTACACCTGGATGCCTCCTCCTATCTCACTTGGAGCCCACTTTTACTGACGTCATTTTTTTTCAGTACTTCTACTTACATATAAAAGCATTCCATCCTCTACGCCTTCCACAAGGTGCAGCTCCTTTAACATTATTGGTAATATTAAAAGTCATATTTCCTTACTACATAAATTCTTGCACCTCTTTCCAAACTGCCAACGCTGTATCTCAAGCCTCAGCCTTTCTGCTAATCCTAAGTCCTAGCTGGTCCCTCTTAACCATAGAGTCAATCTCAGCACCACCTGACCCAAACTGCTGGTGCTTTTCCCTTCTGGATCTCGTGGAATACCTCCCTTGGTCTTGGTCTTTTATATATATATATATATATATATATAAAATAATAATACCTATATATCTGTAAGTTTCTTCAGCCATTTTTCTCATTAAAAAAAAATATATATATATATATATATAATAAAATATATATAAAATAAGATATACCTACTTCTTTTAAGTTCTTCAGCCCATGTCTTCTCTCATTAAAAAAAAAGGATGAGAAGTGCTGCCAAGAGAACCCCCAAAAACAAACCTGCAAAGTTCACAGAGTTTTTTCAATCCTCTTCACCAGCTCTACTAAACCTAGAGTCCTCTAACCCTTTCTCTCAATTGTCCGCCTCTCCATCACACTCGGAATCCTTAGATATGGACCCGCAGGAGGAGACCACTCAAACCTCATTAATGGAGAAAACCATGATGAAACTCTTTTCCTCTTTCCGGGAGAGTTTACAGAACGACTTTAAACAAATGATTACTGAATTCAAAGCGGATATCAAAACGCTGGTCTCCAGAGTAGACCACGTTGAGAAAAAGATGGCTGAGCTCACGACATCCCACAACTTGCTGATCGATGCAAATGCCGATTTAGAAGAAGTTCAGAAACTGTCTAATAAGCTATTAGCCCTAGAGGAAATTAATCAAGACGGAAATAATATCCAAATCCGAGGGTCCCAGAATCATCAGCAACGATGCTCTCGTCCCTTTCCTGACTGACCTTTTAGCTAAAAGTACTTCCAGAAGCCTCCCAAACCGACCTGGAAATTGATCGCATTCACCGTTTACCGAAACCCAAACACCTGCCTCCATCTACCCCGCGAGATGTAATTGCGAGGATCCACTTCTTCAGAACCAAAGACAATTTCCTAAAGGCGCTCAGAGGCAAAGCGACTCTCCCCGAGAGATTTGCTAACATTGCAATCTTTCCTGACCTGTCGGCAGGAACAATGCTGAAAAGGAAAGAGTTCTCATCTTATACCAAAATACTACGCGAGCAAAATATAAGCTACCATTGGGGCTTCCCGGTCAAGCTGATCGTCGTGAAAGATAACATCACGACCAAAGCTCCCTCGCCGTCCATGGTCAAGGACCTGCTGCAGTCCTGGGGCCTATTATCATCGACCACCTCTACTCCCCTGAAGAAACAAAGAATGAGACCTGAAGCTATAACTCCTTTGTGGTCTGAAAAACATAACAGCGTATTTCGAATGCCTTTGCGGCTTATTATAGCAAATTATACAATATTAAACCTGAAGGAGAAACTCCACATACCTTAGAAGAGGAGATTGACAAATTTTTAAAGTGAGGTTTCCCTTCCCTTTACTCTCCCCAGGAGCAGCTGAACACATTGAACAAACCTATCTCCCCTCAGGGGGTTGAAAAACTATTTCTCACTAAAATGCAAAAAAATCTCCCGGCCTGATGGCCTTACTAACGAATATTTCAAATTATGGGACCAATATTTTGTCCCCCCATTTATCTAGACTCTTTAATGCCATTATTGGGAAAGGCTTCCCTCCGGATGAAATGCCCTGTTTCTCATATCTCCACTATCCATAAGCCAGCAAACCAGAGGACCAAGTGGTCAATTATAGACCAATCTCTTTATTAAACTCGGGTATATAAAAATTTTTTTGAAATTTTAAACTAATAGAAATCATGAAATACTGCCCAACTTAGTAAACTGTGACCAGGTAGGATTTGTAAAGGGAAGACAGACAAGAGATGGAATAAGGAGGGTCCTGAATGTAATGCAAATAGCGCAATCCCAAAAACTCCCTTTTGCCTTCCTCTCATTAGACGGTGAGAAGGCATTCGATAGAATTAATTGGTCCTATATGAAGAAGGTACTGCAAAAATTTGGCTTTCATGGCCTAATTCTTTCAGCGGTCACCTCTTTATATACCTCTCCTTCGGCTAGGTTTTATGCGTCAGGTTTTCTTTCAGACAGGTTTGGTATTACAAATGGAACCAGACAAGGCTGCCCACTATCCCCTCTGATATATGACCTGTGTGCAGAACCCCTGGCCGAACATATTCGAAGCTCCTCGAGCATTGCCGGTATAGATATTAACAATAAGATACATAAAGTTAGCCTTTATGCTGATGACATCCTGATTATGTGTCAAAAACCTGAAACATCTGTCCCGGCCTTGCTCGACTTGCTGGAGCGATTTGCATCGGTGTCATATTATAAATTGAATATTTCTAAATCGACCCTTCTCCCGGTAAATTGTCCCCCCACTCTCAAATCCAAACTGTCTCGCTTGGTCGGACTCTTTCATTTCGTATCTTGGGGTTAAGCTGTTTCCTGATGTTGGTGCTACCATTGGTACAAATCTTCAAGATCTCTCCAACACCCTAACAGGAGAAATTAATAGGCTTAATAAATTCCAGCTGTCTTGGTTGGCTCGTATTAACTTAACAAAAATGGTTTTGCTGCCAAAATTTTTATATATCTCGAGATCACTACCCTTTCTCTTTCCCAAAGAACAATTAACCCAACTTCAAAATCTACTTCTTCGATTTATATGGAGGCTAAAGCGTCCTAGAGTTCGGAAACAACATCTATACAGAAGAACTAAGCAAGGAGGCCTCTCTGTACCTAACCTTGTTCAATATAATATAGCCTCAGTATTAGAACCACTGTCTCTTTATTGGCACAACCCGGACTCCCAACATTGGCTGGCCCTTGAAAACTCCTTTATTCCTAGAGGCTCCTTTTAGAGATTATATGATTGCGATGTTATTTGGTTGGAAACCCCCGGAGATAATGTTACCAACCCTATCCCACGCGACCAAAGCTTGGAACAAGTATATTGTGCAGACAGGCAAGGTCTCAGTAACAAGATCTAAATGCCCTCTCTCGATTCTCCACTGCCTTGCCCCAGAAGTTCCCATTCATCTTTGGACATCAATAGGGATCAGATCCTTTGATGATCTTTATGACCGGCACCACTTCAGCACATTTGAAGAGCTTCGCTCACGCTTCCCGATCCCTCGTAACCAGTTTTTTCTTATTTTTGCAAGTCAGACATGTAATCCAATCACTGAAGTGGCCATCTGTTTTCACTTCGCCCTCCTCATTTCACACATTGCTGTGGAATTGTCCAGGACCTAAGGTCCTCTCGGCGGCATATCAAACTCTGTTTGAAGACCTATCTATTAAACCAGACTATATTGTCCGATGGGAAAAGACCCTCGGCCAACACTTGGCAATAGACCTTTGGTCACAAGCTGCTAATATTACAGTTAAATACTCCAATTGCGCTAACCACTTAGAGCTCTCTAGAAAGATTCTCTTACGGTGGTATCTCACTCCCACACGACTTTCTCACATGAACCCTGAACAGTCTCATTTGTGCTGGAGGAATTGTGGAGGTATTGGCTCTCTCCTTCACATGTGGTGGGACTGTCCGGTAGTTGCTTCTCTGTGGATTAAAGTAGAGAAAATGTTGCAAAAACTTTTCAACAAAATTTGGAAACTCTCTCCTGAACTAGCTCTATTGGCCCCTGAAATACCATGCAGTTTCCCTCCCATTCCATACTGTTCTTTTACACGTTCTGGTTGCCTCTCGTTTTGTCATAGCGGCTAACTGTAAATCCACCCGAGCACCGTCCATTGTAGAGGTCGTTAATAGAGTGAACAATCAGTACCATTGTGAGACGAGCCTAATTGTTCCCCCCCATAGAGTAGCCAAAATTAAAGAGAGCTGGAGCCCTTGGACTGGTTCTGTGCATTTTCACTAGTTAAAGGATTGGTAAGCTCCTTAGTGGAGGATTAGCTCAGAGTACTATCACATTATCTCTGCTTCTCTCATAGAATGACTCCTGCTTATATTAGTACTGTTATCTGACCTCTTAGATAATATAACTCGACTGTTATTGTTATTGCCACAATTTGCTGCCGCTTCCAGCCTATTGCCTGTAAATTACACTATGTTCGGTTATAGAAATACTCTTCGATTCATGACCTGTTTTCTGTTTGAGGTTATACCTCGCTTTATGTTTTCTACCTGTTCAATGCTATTCAATTTTTATTGTTTAGTGCTTTGCCTTTTTATATGTAAATAAACTTTTATTTGCTGAAAAAAAAAAAAAAAAAGTCAGAAATCTGTAGATTCGTACGGTTGTAGTGCGACACGCCTCCAGTACGCCCCGATATCAGGCGCATTACAAAGTGCTGCGGGCGCTTTATAATGTGCCTGATTAAAAATAGAGCAAACGGGGCTTCGCCAGTTTTCGGGTTGAAAAGTCGCCCCGTTCATACACGTCGCCCAAAGTCTATTCGTTCTGAATAGACACTGCAGTGGAGGCGGCTCATAGGCTTCGTTAGAGTGAGATCACAGATATTCATGCAAGCACCGGACAACACGTATTACACAGGTCTAGAATGATGGCTCGAAAAAAGATGAAGAAGCCGCTACTTCACTCTCATCATAAGAAGCATCGGCTCGAGTCTGCAAAAAAGTACAAAATTTGGAAGATTGGAAACGGGTGATTTGGAGCGATGAGATGAAAGTCAATAGACCAGGCTCTGATGGGGGCAAATGGGTTTGGAAGAATGGGGCTAACGGATCAAGAAATTGAAGGAACTGTCAAGCTTGGAGGAGGAAGCCTGATGATATGGGAATGTTTCACAGCAAGAGGTGTTGAATACCTGACCAGGATAGATGGTGACCTCAATGCTGAGCTCTATGTGAGTGTTCTACAAGATGAGTTACTCCATATACTCGAGTACTAGGGGTATGAAAAGGACAACCTAGTGTTCCAGCAGGACAACGACCTGAAGCAAAAGTCTCTTTTGATGAAGTAATGGTTCAATGACAATTAAGTAGAGCTGCTGAATTCCCCTCCAAGGTCCTCAGACATCAACCCAATTCAACATTTGTGGGTAAAGTTGAAGAAAAAGCTGTATTCACACCCAATTCACATTGGGAACGTGTAGAAGAGACCGGGATCAGATTTTGGGCTATACATGCTTGAATCTGATCGAGAGCCCAGAAGGATTCAGTTAGAGCTGAAAGCCCAAGGTGGATTTACCAAATACTAATAAAATAATAAAAATTAAAATTTTTATTCTTAGGAGCAAAACAGTATATGCAGAACTAAGCAGATGCTAAATAGTTGCAAGTCAAATTTATGTATAAGATAGCTAAGATGATTGTCTATTAAATTATGGTAGTCTCATGTTCAAAGCTGTAGTGGATGGTGAGATATGAAGCCTGAAAGTATCAAGTTCAAGACATTGTTAACATTTTGCTTGTCAGTGTATGTTCTGACACCCACTGGAAATCTCTTCCACTCCACCATGACAGATCTGGTGGATATTAGAGATCTTGCGCTCCTCCACCTTGCGTTTAAAGGGGTTTTATCGTTACAAAGATCATGTCTCAGATTATGGGGACAGTAAAAATAAGCACTTTTGTAATTGGGTTGCATTACCTCAGTTACTTGGTTTAGCAGATATAAGCTTCTCTGTAAATCTGTATTCTGTTTCTGCTGTTGCTGGTCGGAACGCCCCCTGGTCGATTCCCTAGACACGCCCCCTGCACTGTGATTGGCTGGTTGACATTTCATTCAGCCTGTTGGGATACGCCCCTAGACAGGAAATGCCCTGGCAACGCCCCCTGTGCTGTGATTGGCTGCCTGCACACTCTGTGTTTACTCCCCTCTGAGCTGTTAAAATCGATAGTGAAACCAAGGTCTGCTGGCTCTATGTACATCTCCCAGCTCTATGGTGATGATCTGGGCAATGACTGCCTGTTTAAAGGGCTTTTGCCAAGAGGTTGTTTCACCTCACAGGTCCAGTCCTTAAGCTGCTACTTTGAAAAGAGGGCGTTCTGTTCCTCAGGGCTAATGCAAGCCCCGCCTCCTTATGACGTCATCATCTGTAGTGTATAACATAAGGATTCAACACTGTGTCTACATAAGCTGCTTGTATAGTACAGTGCTTAGCTGATCTGTTCTGCAAGATAAAGGTTAGGAGTTCAAGCCCCATTGATATTTTTTTTTTTTTCTTTTATAAATTGTACACATATGTAAAGATATGAAAATATATGTGTAGACATCTATAATTGTATTCATATACACACACACACAAAGCTCCCCTTTATAGTGTCCCATCCGCCCAGTAGGCACACCATGCACGTCCCACATATGTGATACAAGGCAGATACTCTGGGGGTTGAGACAGGATAGGGGGGGGCTATGTATGTGTATATATATCATTATAGAGATTGACATACATATATTTTAGGTCTCTCTACATATGTGTAGAATTTCGGGGGGGGGAATATACTCTGGGAGGGGACTAGAACTCCAAACCCCTTAGTTGTAAAAGCAATAGTCTACCCCTGCTCACTGCTCTACTGCTGCACCAACAGCCCAAGTCAGTTACAGGGTGAGCAGGATCTTCTCTCAAAGCTGATTGCTTCTCTCCCCATTGTTTTCACTCACATGTCACTGACAGCAAGCAGAGATCTTTACTTGAAGCTGACATTTGTCCTTGTAGTTGAGTATAGGTCTCTGCCTGTTGTCAGTACAATTTGGGTGAACATCACTAGAAGTTAAAGCTGTTGGCTTTCAGCGTCATTTGTGTGTAAACTAAGACATATGACAGGTGCTTGCTGGTGTTTGGAGCCTCAATGCTGCAGAAATAAGCATGCAGGAGGCTAAAGAGCTATTATATCCAGACAACCTTCTGCATCCCCTGCTTCAAACAAAATGATGATGTCACAGTTCAGTGAGGGGAGACACGCCTCCGGGGAGGAGAGACACGCCCCTGGATTTCAAACTCAATCTGAGAAAATTAGCTGAACAGCCCAAACAGCTCAAACGATAACACCCCTTTAAGGATGCCCCACAGACACTCAATAGGGTTTAGGTCTGGAGACATGCTTGGCCAGTCCAGCAGTGGTGGTCTTGGAGGTGTTTGGGGTCGTTATAATGTTGGATACTGCCTTACCGCCCGGGAAGGGAGAGGTCATGCTCTGCTTCAGGATGATAAAAAATATATGTCGGCATTCATGGTTCCCTCAATGAACTGAAAGCTCCCCAAAAGCCGGAAGCACTCATGAAAGGCCCCAAACCATGACACTCCCACCACCATGTTTTGACTGTAGGCAGACACACTTGTCTTTGTCCTCCTCACCTGGTTCCCCGCCACACACCGGCTTGACCCCAAACTGAACCAAATAATTTCTCTTGTTCTCATCATAGCACAGGACTTGGTTCCAGTAATCCATGTCCTTAGTCTGTTTATCTTCAGCAAACTGTTTGTGGCTTTCTTGTGCGTCATCTTTAGAAGAGGCTTCCTTCTGGGATGACAGCCATGCAGACCAATTTGGTTCAGTGCGTGGCTTTTGTTCTGCGCACTGACAGGCTGACACCCCACCTATCTGCAGCAATGTCGTCAGCACTCATCACTGGATAGGACGCTGAGCAAGTGCCACTCAACTTCTTTGGTCGACCATGGTGAGGCCTTTTGTGTGTGGAACCTGTTTTGGTAAACCGCTGTGTGGTCTTGGCCACCTGCTGCAGCTCAGTTTCAAGGTGTTGGCAATTTTCTTACAGCCTCGGCCATCTTTATATAGAGCAACAATTATTTTTTTCAGACAGTTCTTTGCCATGAGGGGCAATGTTGAACTTCCAGTGACCAGTATTTGTGAAAGCGATAACATGAAATGTAACACACCTGCTCCCCAATCACTTGGACTTTTTAACACTAACGTGTGTCACATGAGTTTGTGGATTGTAAATGGCAAATTGGGCACAATTTGTCCCTTGTCACTTTAGGGGTCTACTCAGGTTTCTTGCCAGTGATTTAGACATCAGTGGCTGTGAGTTATTCTCAGGGCACCAAATTTACATTGTGATACAAGCTGTATACTGACTACTTTACATTGCATCATTGTGTCAGGTCCTCAGAGATAGATAGAGAGAGCTGATTGGAGAGCACAGTGGAGTGAGTTTGGAAGAGCCGGGTAACCCCCTCACCTCATTTCTTATGAACAAATTGGATCTGATACAGACAAAGAACTATATTGGGTTTGGGACTGAATATTGCTTTGATGGGGTCTCCGGCAGCTCCAAGTTACAAAAAATATTTCTGCATTTGGACACAGTCAGTTTCCAGTTGTCAAACTTTCTACTGAGTGGAAGGCACAGTGGGAGTGAGTTTAAAAAGTACCGCTAACCCTTCCTCCCCTCAGAACCGCATTTCTTATGAGCTTTTTGCTTCTGATACTGACAATAAACTATTTCAGGTTTGGGACTGAATATTACTTTGATGGGGTCTCTGGCAGCATCAAGTTACACAAATCTATTCTGCCTTTGGAGCACAGTCGGTGTCCAGTTGCCCACTCTCTGGTCACATAACTCCATGGCTCGGATGTGGGGACCATGTGTTTCTTTTATGGGGCTCTGAAGAAGAACTAGACCAATCTGTACAATATCTGATCAGTAGATACAGATTGATGAGATGTCGAGTCTGAACTGTCACTATAGTGTAGGTATATATATGTACAGAATAGAGGTGTATATAGAGTGCGATCCTGCTCTCAATCCTCCTCATCTTCTTCAGGTTCCTGAGGTCCAGGACTCTCACAGCTAAAGACAATGGCCCTTTTCATCAATGATCCCCCAAGGATGGACAAGGACGGAGACCTCAGGGTCACCAGGATATTAGACCTCACCCTGGAGATCATCTACTTGGTAACTGGAGAGTGAGAGTCTCACATGACCTCGCTCTTCTCTCTAATCAGTAACAGGTGAATGAGGGGAAAGGTGAGGGGTTCTTAGAATCTATGTAGTGATCAAGTGTCTCCCCATACACAGGATTACAGAGTAGTGAAGAAGTCATCTGGTGAGTGGGGTGGCCCCCCGTGTTGTCAGGGAAGGACGGAGCAGAAACCCAGAGCCCGAGCCTCCACCTCATTCACTGATACAGAAGATCCTAGACCTGACCACCAGGATCACTGAGCTGCTGAACTGGAGGAGGTGAGGGGAATGCTGGGGACCATTATACATAACACAGGGGATAAATGGTCTGAATGATGAGAGGTGAGGGGAATGCTGGGACATTATACATAACACAGGGGATGATGGATCTGGATGATGAGAGGTGACTGGGAATGATACACCACTGGAGTGGTCTGGGTGATGAGGGGAGAGGTTAGGGGAGTGCTGGGACATTATACATAACATAGGGGATGATGTGTCTGGTTGATGATGAGAGGGGAGGGGAATGCTGGGACAGTATACATAACACAGGGGATGATGGTTCTGGATGATGATGGATCCTTGTGTTGGGTCAGTTCCTATAAGGTGCCCAGGATGTCGCTGTCAAATGTTCTCCATGGAGGAGTGGGAGTACATAGAAGGGACATAGGGTTTCTGTACCAGGAGGTCATGAATGGAGGCTCACACGGCCGCTGACATCACAAGTTTATTAAGGTTGAGGATGAAGCAGAAGAGAGGACGTCCCAGGGAATCCTCGGGTAGATGAGCCCTATACACAATCTGTATACGGGTGTGGACCTTCTATAGTCACAGATGGCTCATAGATATTTTTGGGGTCTCTTATGTCGATCTGCTTGCGGGTACTGAATTGTTCTATATTCACATCAGGGTGAAGATCTGACTGATACTAAAGTGGAGGCTGAAGAAAAAGAAGATGAGGAGTGATGAGCCGAGATGAGTGACGTGAAGGGAAAGGAGATCCCAGATGTGACCACAGGTGAAGTAGTAATGAATTAAAGAGGTTTCTTCAGGGATCCTGGAACAGCCTAAAATTCTTAGTGAATTGGATGCAACAAGGTCCTGGAAACCTTTATTACAGATTCTGATGGAAAACCTCGCTCTGTCTATTCCACCACATCCTAGAGATGCTCTATAACATGGAGACCTGGTGACTGCAGTCGTTAGGCCGTACAGACTTCATTGTCCCGTCCATGAGTTCAGCTGGAGATGTGCACTTTGTCTCATGATGATCTGGTTATAGCCATGATGAGTTTAAATTTCACTAACCCAGATGGGTTTGTCCTCTTGTATTAAAGTGCTGCCCCCTTTGGTATTGAAGGCCAGATGTGTGGGCAGAGACAGAGCTGATTGTCAACAAGGTTGTGCGTCTCCAGAATCTTATAAAATCCAGGTTTATGTGATAAAAGTGTTTGACTGAGTGTAGAGCAAAATCCTGGACTGTGTCACTGATAGTTACAGCGTTATACAGGATTTATAAGGCTGCGTTCACACAGGCAGGTTCTCCTGTAAGGAGTGAAAGTAATACACACAGTGAAGTCCCATCATTATCTCCAGCGAGACCGTTGTGTGCAGCACAGACAGCAGCGAGACAGGCGGCGAATTACTCCATTATGTCCTGGTAGGTTGTCACAGGGATCTGGAGCCGACTGTATTGCACAGCTGCTGGAGGGTATATAGAGCTAACACCACAATCCAGAGACCCCACACAGGCTCTATTGGAGTCTGAGGAATTAGGGGCCTGGGTAGCACTTGGAAGCCTTGGTCCTGCTTCTTCAACCAATTTTGGACATTTCTAACTGTGTGACATGTCCCATTGTCTTGTTGGAAGATCCTATCTGTCCCAGCGGAGACAATCAGAATGTATGGGTTTCCACCATGTGCATGGCTGGATTTTACCCAAATTGAGTGAGGTTGCCTTCTATATTGATAAGTGGCCCAGAGAAAGTCTGGAGATGTATTTCAGGCTATCATGCTGCCACCATCAGCTTGTGATCTTCCAGCAATGGTTGCAGGGTATTTATTCTCTGACACGCCAATGTCCATCGGCCACATGAAGCCAAAAGTGTGACCCAATGAAGAAAACAACCCTTTTTCCATCAGCAGAGTCCAATTCTGATACTGCCAGGAAATCAGAAGATTTTCTGCTAATGCAGCTTTGTTAGTGCAGGTGCAGTGACATCCGTCTGCTCCAGGGCCCCATACACAGTAGTGTTAGTAGAGGTGCAGTGACATCCGTCTGCTCCGGGGTCCCATACACAGTAGGGTTAGTAGAGGTGCAGTCACATTCGTCTGCTACGGGGCCCCATACACAGTAGGGTTAGCAGAGGTGCAGTGACATCCGTCTGCTCCGGGGCCCCATACACAGTAGGGTTAGCAGAGGTGCAGTGATATTCGTCTGCTTTGGGACCCCATACACAGTAGGGTAAGCAGAGGTGCAGCAAAATCCACCTGCTCTGGGGCTCCATATGCAGTAGGGTTAGTAGAGGCGCAGTAACATCCGTCTGCTCCAGGGCCCCATATACAGAAGGGTTAGTAGAGGTGGAATGACATTCGTCTGCTCTGGGGCCCCATACACAGTAGGGTTAGCAGAGGTGCAGTGACATCCTTCTGCACCGGGCTCCATACACAGTCTGGTTAGGAGAGGTGCAGTGACATCCTTCTGCACCGGGCTCCATTACACAGTCTGGTTAGGAGAGGTGCAGTGACATCCATCTGCTCCGGGACCAAAAAAAAGTAGGGTTTGCAGAGGTGCAGTGCCATCAGTCTGCTCTGGAGCCCCATACACAGTAGGGTTAGGAGAGGTGCAGTGACATCCATCTACTCCGATCCCATACACAGTAGGGTTAGCAGAGGTGCAGTGACATCCGTCTGCTCCAGGGTCCCATACACAATAGGGTAGCCCGAGGTTGCGGGGACATCCCGTTCTGCTCCGTGGCCCCATACACAGTAGGGTTAGCAGAGGTGCAGTGACATCCGTCTGCTCCGTGTCCCATACACAGTAGGGTTAGCAGAGGTGCAGCGACATCTATCTGCACCAGGCCCCATACACAGTAGGGTTAGCAGAGGTGCAGGGACTTTGGCCACTCCCAGTTCACTTTCACTACAGCAGCCACCAACAGATCACAACATGATCTGCAGCCCTTTCTGCAGCCCTCATAAATCGCCCCTCATACTCATAAGAGCAATGACATTGGGGGAGGTGGGGTGAAAGCTTTCTGGTCTCACTATGTTCTTCTGATCCGTGGGTTTAGAACACATGGTCGTACATAACACGTTCCCCTTCTTACTTCCACATCCAAATATTGGACGGTTCAACATCTCATCAATCTGTGTTTACTGATCAGATATCGCACAGATTGGTCTAGTTCTTCTTCAGAACCCCCATAAAAGAAACACATGGTCCCCATATCTGAGCCGTGTAATTATGTGCCCAGAAAGTGGACAACTGGACACCGACTGTGCTCCAAATGCAGAATAGATTTGTGTAACTCAGAGCTGCCGGAAACCCCATCAAAGTAATACTCAGTCCCAAACCCAAAATAGTTCTTTGTCAGTATCAGATCCAATAAGTTCATAAGGTGAGGGGGTTAGTCGGCTCTTCCAAACTCGCTCCACTGTTCTCTGCACTCCGATCTGTCTATCTGTCTGTCTATCTCTGAGGACCTGACACATTGATGCAATGTAAAGGAGTCAGTGTACAGCTTGTATCACAATGTAAATTCAGATTAACTGACAGCCATCAATGTCTAACTCACTGGCAACAGACCTGAGTAGACCCCTAAGTGACAATGGACAAATTGTGCCCAGTTTCCCATTTACAAGCCACAAACTCATGTGTTAAAACATGCCAGGTGACTGGGGAGCAGGTGTGTTACATTTGGTGGAATCGCTCTCATACTGGTCATTGGAACTTTAACATTGCCCCTCATGGCAAAGAACCATCTGGGGGTCTGAAAAAAAATAAAGATGGCCGAAGCTGTAAGAAAATTGCCAACACCTTGAAACTGAGCTGCAGCGCAGTGGCCGAAACACACAGCGGTTTACCAAGACAGGTTCCACACAGAACAGGCCTCTCCATGTTCGACCAAAGAAGTTGAGTGAACTTGCCCAGCATCCTATCTACTGATGAGTGCTTCCAGCATTGCTGCAGATGGGTGGGGTGTCAGCATAGTTTCATAGTTTGTAAGGCTAAAAAAAGACAAGTCGTCCATCTAGTTCAGCCTGTTGTGCTAAGGTTTTTGATCCAGAGGAAGGCAAAAACCCCCAATGAGGTAGAAGCCAATTGTCCTCATTTTAGGGAAAAATTCCTTCCTGACTCCAACCTGGCAATCAGAAAAATCCCTGGATCAATGACCCCTCTCCTGAATCCTAGTCACTGTAACTTTTTATATTTTTATTCCTCCAGAAAAGCATCCAAACCCTTTTTGAACTCGGTTATTGAATTCACCATGACAAAATCCCTCTGGCGAGAATTCCATAGTCTCACTGCTCTTACAGTAAAGAATCGCTTTCTATGTTTTTTTAGCAACTTTCGTTCCTCAAAGACGAAAGGATGCCCCCTTGTATCTAGAATACAGCCCTGTGTATAAAATAAATCTTGGGAGAGATCTCTATATTGACCTTTGATGTATTTAAACATATTTATTATGTCCCCCCGAAGCCTTCTTTTCTCTATACGAAATCACCCTAATCGTGCCATTCTTTCTGTGTACTGTAGTCCAGCCCGTCCTTTTAGTATTGTTGTTGCCCCCTTTGTACCTGTTCAAGCTCTACAATGTCTTTCCTGTGCACTGGTGCCCAAAACTTGTACACAATATTCCATTTGTGGTCTAAACCATGACTTGTATAATGGGAGATTAATATTCCCCATCATGTGCATCTATGCCCCTTTTAATGCACCCCATGATCCTATTTGCTTTGGCTGCTGCTGCCTGACACTGGCTGCTACAATTAAGTTTACTGTCCACCAGGATTCCCAAGTCCTTCTCCATGTCACTTTTACCCAGTGTTTTTCCATTTAACATGTAATCATGTAATGGATTTCTCTTCCCCATGTGCATAACCTTGCATTTATCAGTGTTAAACCTCATCTGCCATTTCCCTGCCCAGGCCTCCAACTTATCCAGATCCCTTTGTAATAACATATTATCCTCTATTGTGTTGATTACTTTACAGAGCTTAGTATCGTCTGCAAAGATCGATATTCTACTGTGTATTCCCTGTGTAAGATCATTAATGAAAATGTTGAAGAGGATAGGGCCCAATACTGACCCTTGTGGTACCCCACTAGTAACAGCAATCCAGTCTGAGTATGTACCGTTAATTACTACCCTTTGTTTTCTATCACTGAGCCAGTTACTTACCCACTTGCACACATTTTCCCCCAGTCCAAGCATTCTCATTTTATTTACCAACCTTTTATGTGGCACCGTATCAAATGCTTTAGAAAAATCTAGATATATGATATCCAGTGCCTCATCCCGATCCAGTCTAGCACTGACTTCCTCATAGAAGCTGATGAGATTAGTCTGACAGGACCGATCCTTCATGAACCCATGCTGGAACGGCGTTATACATTTATTTTCAGTGAGATACTCCAGGATAGCATCTCTGAGAAAACCTTCAAACATTTTACCTACAACAGAGGTTAAGCTTACTGGCCTATAGTTTCCTGGATCACTTTTTGACCCCTTTTTGAATATTGGCACCACATTTGCTATGCGCCAATCCTTTGGGACATACCCCGTTATTAGACAGTCCATGAATATTAAGAATAGGGGCCTATCTATGACATCACTTAACATGTCAGTGCTCAGAAGAAGAGCCCCGCACTAAACCAAATTGGTATGCATGGCTGTCATCCCAAAAGGAAGCCTCTTCTAAAGATGATGCACTAGAAAGCCTGCAAACAGTTTGCTGCAGACTAAGGACATGGATTACTGAAACCATGTTCTGTGATCTGATGAGACCAAGAGAAACTTATTTATTTATTGGTTCAGATGGTATCATGTGTGTGTGTGTGTGGTGGCAACCAGGTGAGGAGCTCAAAGACAAATGTGTCTTCCTACAGTCAAGCATGGTGGTGGGAGTGTCATGGTTTAGGGCTGCATGAGTGCTGCTGGCTGTGTTTAGCTATTGTTCTTTGAGGGAACCATGAGGTCCTGTGACATCCTGAAGCAGAGCATGATCCCCCTACATTCTGGGCCACAGGGCAGTATCCAACATGATAATGACCCCAAACACCTCTGAGACTTCCACTGCCTTGCTAAATAAAATGAGGGTAAAGGTGCTGGACTGGCCAAGCTTGTCTCCACACCTAAACCCTATTGAGCATCTGCGGCGCAACCTTAAACAGAAGGTGGAGAAGCACAAGGTCTCTATCGTCCACCAGCTCCTTGATGTGGTCATGGAGGAGGGAAGAGGATTCCAGTGGCTGCAACCTGTGAAGCTCTACTGACCTCCATGCCCAAGAGAGTTAAGGCAGCGCTGGAAAATATTGGGGGGGACCCAAAATACTGCAACTTTGGGCACAATTTCTCGCTTTTCACTTCATATTGTAAAACCACTGGAAGGGTCTATGTGATGACTTTTCATGTACTCATTTTGTCCCCAGCTGTTAGACATTGATGACTATGTTGAGTTATTTTGAGGGTACCACATTTCCCCTGTGATAAAAGCCATGCACTGACTACTTTAATTGGAATAAAAGGGAAAATAAAAATTTTCGTGTTGCCCCTATGAAAAGATATAAGCAATATTTTAAATATTTTGGGGGCGAACTTTTTTTTGTTGTTTTGTTTTTTTATTTTTAGATAGATATTGCAGTCGTTTTTTTTCCCAGAGAAGAACTTTTTAAAGGGGTTGCTGCTACAATGTTTGGGGGTTTTAAATTAAAAGATCTTTAAAAAAAAACAGTTTGAAAATTATGTTCATTACAAATATCCAAACTTTTTTGAGTTACCCCCTTTTGTAGAAAGTGAAATCAGCCCCTGAAAATCAATAGCACCCAAACCTGTTGTCTTTATCTCATGGCTTTTAGGGGCTTTTTGAATAAATCTGTTTCTGAATTACGGGTTGGGGACACAGACCCCCTCCCGAAACAGAAATGTTTTCTGTGGGAAAGGGAGGGGGGGGGCCCCCTGGTTTTCTATGTTGTTGTAGCGGGTTAAACCCCTGTGTTTTCCTCTCCCTACTGCCTTACACAGTTTTGGGGGGGGAAGCAGAGATGAGGGATCTGTTTCAGTAGATGTGACAGCAGTGATGTGTGTTACAAATAAAATGATGTTCTGGGAGTTTTTGACTATACAAATAGAACAATCGGGGGGGGCATGTAACTTTTCATATCCCCCCCTTTGCTTGGGGAAATTAGTGACACATCGTAAATTTTTTAGTAACTCATTAAAAGGCTCCATGTGTCTTTTTTTGGGGGGGACGGGATTTTTGTTTGTTGTTGCTTGAGATGGAGATTTGTATGATAACGGGGGGAAAAAGGAAACTTGTTCCCCCCCGCTCTGCTATTAGCTTCCCAGCTTCACAGACCTCTCCATACCCATAGATCAGCCCTCTCCGGGACTCTGTGGGCTGACAGTGCAGCTGATCCGAAAGTGAGCACCCTGCAGCGGGCCTAGGGGGCACACACGGGGTTTAAACCCCGGCTGCAACCCCCCTCGCCCTCCCCCTGCTCTATGGGAAGTTAATCCCATCAGAGGGGGAAAGGCTGTCTGTGTGCGGGGTAAGGGGGGAAGGGGGAGGAAAGGCCAGACAAAAAAGCACGCCCCTAAATTTCAGTGTGCTGGCAGCATAGGATTTTTAAAGTAGGCTGAAACCCTGTAGTGAGACAACCCCTTTAATTGGTTTCATTTTCTTTCGCTCGGGGCCCTTGGGAGGGGGCATCCAAAAAAATATGTAGGTTATATTTTACAATAGAGGTGTTATAGAATGTGTTTCGGGCTCTCAAGATCCTCTTTCTTCTTAAAGCTTCCCGGGTTTTAGGACCTCACAGCAAAAGAAAATGGTCCTTTTCATCAATGACCCCTCAAGGATGAAAAAGGGGAACGGAAAACCCAGGGCCCCCAGGTATTAGACCTCATCCGGGAGATCATTTTACTTGTAACTGGAGGGGGTGAGATTTCTACAGGCCTCGCTCTTCCTCTTCAGTAACGGGTTGAATGAGGGGAAAAGGGTAAGGGGTTTTTAAAAAAATCTATGTAGTGATAAAGTGTCCCCCCATACCAGGATTACACAGAAATTGAAGAAGTCTTTTCTGGGGCGGGGTGGGGCCCCTCGTGTGTCGGGAGGACGAAGCAGCACCCAGAGCCCCGACCCCTCCACCTCATTCACGGGAAGATCCTAAAACTGCCCAAACCAGGATCACTGATTTGCTGACTGGGGGGTGAAGGGGTTGGGACATTATACTAATATGGGGGATAGGGGTTTCCGGTTTAAAAAATGTTTGGGGAAGGGGAGGGGAATCCCGGGGCATTATACATCAAAGGGGGAGGGTTAAAGGTGAGGGGAAATGCTGGGACATTATACATAACAGAGGGGTGAGGGGTCTTGATGAGGGGGTGAGGGGAATGCGGGGCCATAATACATAACAAAGGCGGAGGGGTTTGGGGAATGATGAGGGGACCCCTTTGTGGTCGGGTTTCCCTATAAGGTGTGGGGATGTCGCTGTCTATGTCCCCCATGGGGGAGGGGGGAAAAAAAAAGGGAAGGGAAAAAGGGAAAATTTCCCCCCACCCCCCTGGGGGTTTTCCCCCACTCCCCCCCCGGGGGAAAGGGGGGACCCAGCGGGAAACGCCCACCCCCCCACCCAAATTTTTCTCCCCCCCACCTTTCCCCCCGCCCCCCCCCCCTCTTCTTCCCCGTTCTAGAAAAAGGTGAGAGAGAAATTTTACATAAAAGGAAAGTTTTTCCCAACATAAAGTAAACGTAACTTTTGTGTTCCCTACGGGAGGGGATCCAGTGGGAGGAAATCCACAGAGAGATGCCCCCGTCCTCGAAATTCCGGACTGCCCCGGGGGAAATGTCCCAAGAATCATCGGGTTTAAGGGGGACGGAAGTCTCCTCTAAATTTGACCAGAAGGGAAAACAAACCTCTTTTTTCACTGGTTTTGACTCTTTAGGGGGAATATCTGATTGAAAAAAGGTTGAGGTAAAAGCAAAAGGATGGACGTCCCGGGGAATCCCAGGTGGGATAAACCCTATACAAAATCTGTATATGGGATGTGGCCCTCCTGCAGTAAACATTTGGGCTCATAGATTTTTTGGGGGGTCTCTTATGTAAATTCTGCCCTGCTGAACCGAATTGCCCCTATGTCACATCGGGGTAAGATCTGACTGAACAAAAGGGGAGGCTGCAAAAAGAGAAGAAAAACCTGAGAAGAGGATGAGTGACGTGAAGGGGGAGATCCAGAAGATTGACCACAGGTGTTTATTAATGAATTCAGAGGGGGTTTTTCAGGGATCCTGTGTTATACCGGGTCCCGGGGCCTGAGGATGGCCCTTCTCCCCAAAGGAGTTTTTTGGGTTTCCCGGGCCGTACATGGGGCTCGGGGTTCATTGCTGTGAAAAAACTTTCTGCACTGATACCCGGGAACCTGAGGATACTTAGAAAATCCATTTTAGCCCCAAGTCGGGTCAATAATACAGTTCGGAAAGGAAAAAAAGGGAAAATCCATTTCTTTTTTTAAAGGGGTTTCGTTTTTGGGAAAGGGTTAAATGGAACCTAGAGGAATTGATTCCCTTTTTTAATTTTTTGGGGACATTTTATTCCCAGGGTTTCTGACCCCGGAGTCGGGATTTCTCTCAGGGACCCTTCTTAAAGGGCCCCCTTTTCCCTATAACAGCCTGAATTCTTAGTGAATTTGGGTTTCAACAAAAGGGCCTGGAAAAAACCCTTATTACATTTTCTGAGGAAAACCTCGCTCTGTCTATTCCACCCCATCCTAGGATGCTCTATAAAAATGGAGACCTGGGGGTACAGCCGTTAGGCCGTACAGACCCATTGTCCCGTCCATGAGTTTTAGCTGGAAAATGTGCACTTTTTTCATGAAATCTGGTTATAACCTTTATGAGGTTGGGCCCCTCATCTGCTTTGGGGCCCCCAAAAACCCGTAGGTTAGGACTGCACGAGGTGCAGTGACAGCTTTGTGCACCGGGGCTTATACACAGTAAAGGTTAGCAAGATTGTAGTGACATTTGTCTGCTCCGGGGCCCCTACACAGTAGGGTTAGGCAGAGGTGCAGTGATTCCGTCTGCTTTGGTGCTTCCCTAGCTGACGTTTTTCCCGTGACATCAAATGATGCACGGGGCCCCAATTTTTTCCACGTCTTTTTTCTCCACCCCACATACACTTTCCACACCGCAGCCCCCCAAAGGGTCATAAAATAGGAAAGCCAAAAATCAACCCTTTTTTTTAGCACTCATAAAAACAAACCCCCTTTTTCTTAAACAGCATAAGGGGGTATGTGTTTCAGACAGCCTATCACCCCCCTTTTCATACCCAGCAAGGCATGCACCACCCGGGGAATTCCCCATAAGCCCCGTGTTTGGGGGTAGGAAATGGTCAATTTGTAAGTGGTCCTGCTGGCTTATCTTACTTTTTCCCAAAATAAAAATAAAAAACTGCAGGGGTTTTCAACCTAAAAAGGGAATGTTCAAATGTTTCTTTTTTTGTGGTGTGAAAATAAAGTCATAGAAACATTTTCCATTTTTTTTAGAAAAATTCCTTAAAATATCTGAAGGAAAAACCAAAATTCCTCCGTTGAATTATAAATTTGAAGATATCAGCCGGGACTTTCAGGAAAAACCACAATACCCCCGAATGTACATCCAGGACGTCAAAGTACAGACCTTCAAATATCCCCTCAATTTATGAAGGGAAACCCTTTTCCTGACTCACCCCAAAAAAAAAAAATTTTCCTGAGTTTCAGGCCCCAAAAAAAGGGAAATTTGGGTTAAAATTTTGATCAATGTGATAAAGTGTTTACAAAACAGTCAAACCTTGTTTCTCAAAGGGAAAAATTCACACAGGAGGGACCCCTATTTAAAGTTTAGAGTGTGGAAAAAAGCTTTCGAGGCATCAGTCATGATGGGAAAATGAGAAAAAATTTACACAAGGGGAGAAGGGCCCTATTTATGTTCCCTTTTGTGGGGGGGGAAAAGGGTTTTTTAGATGTAAAATTTAAAGTAGTAAAACATGAGAGAATTCACACAGGAGAGAAGCTTTTTTGATGTTTACAACTTAGGAAATCTTTTACTTTTAAACCTGATCTTGTTAGACACGAGAAATTCACAAGGGGGGAAAACCTTTTTTTTATGTTCAGAAGGGGGAAAATCTTTTAAAAGGGAAAAAAAAAATTTTACCATGAGCGAATCACAAAGGGGAGAAGCTTTTTTATGTTCAGAATGCGGAAAATCTTTTTAAAAGTGGAAAAACCAAAAATCGGTTCCCCATAGAGAATTCACACAGGGGAAAAAGCCTTTTTTTCATGTTCGGATGTGGGAAAACTTTTACTCATAAACCCTTTAACCCTTTTTCAAAACCAGAGAAAATTACCCGGGGGGGAAGCCTTTTTATGTTTAGAATGGGGAAAAGGGGTTTTCAAAGTAAATCACATTTTTGTAAAAAAAATGAGAGAACTCACACAGGAAAAGAAACCTTTTTCCCTGTTTTAAAATGCCCGGAAAAACTTTTTTGATGAAATCAAAACTCGTTACACATGACGAAATCACACAGGAGGGGACACTTTTTCATGTTTTGAAAAGCAAAATTTTTTAGAGAGAAATCAAAAATTTATTACACCCTTTAGCGAACTCAACAGGAGAGAACCCTTTTTCATGGGTTCCCGGGAAAGTGGGGAAAAGATTTTTCAAGTAAATCCCAGGGGAATCACCAGGGGAGGGGGCCTTTTTTTATGTTCGATTGCGGAAAAAACTTTTTTGAGATAAATCAAACTTGTTTCACATGGGGAAAATTCCCCACAGGAGAGAAACCCTTTTTTATGTTCAAAAATGTAGGAAATCCCTTTTTCGCATAAACTTTTAAACCCTTTTTCAACACAAGAAATTAACAGGAGAAAAAGCCGTATTCAAGTTCCGAATGTTTGGGGAAAAACTTTTAAACAGAAAGGAAAATCTCATTTTCACATGAGAGAAATTCCCCACAGGAGAGAAAACCTATTTTATGTTCCGAATGTGGGAAATTTTTTAAACAGAAAGGAAATCTCATTACCCCATGAGAGAATTCACACGGGGAGAAGCCGATTCATGTTCCCAATGTGGGGAAAACTTTTTAAAAGAAAGGAAATTCAATTTCACATGAGAGAATTCAACAGGAGAGAAAACCGTATTCTGTTCCGAATGTGGGAAAATTTTTTTAAACAGAAAGGAAATCTCATTACGCATGAAGAATTCCCCAAAAGAGGAGAAGACCTTTTTCATGTTTAGGGAAAGGGGGAAAAACTTTACGCAAAAAACTTAACCCCCCTTTTTTCAAAAACAAGAGAATTCACAAAAGAGGGGAAAAAATTTTTTATTTTCGAATTTTGGGGGAAAACTTTTAAAAAAGAAAGGAAATCTCATTACACATGAGAGAATTCACACAGGAGAGTAGCATTTATTGTGATCAGATTGTTCCCTAAGGCGTACGCGCCGTAAATAATGCATTGCCTATGGGACCGGCAAGCAGCGCTCCCGCCCCGCCCCCGTCTTGCCCCCCAAACCCAAACCGTAACTGAAAAGGGGAAAACCAACCCGCAAATTCCTTGAAAAACGCCGTTTGAACACGGCCTAAAAAGGGAAATGTTTTTCCAAAATATTTAAATTTGTTGCACTAATTGAAAAATGGTTTATTTTTAAAGTAAACCCTTTTCTGTTCCAAAAAAATGAGATTTTTTTCGGTTATTGTTGTTTTACGGATTTATTATCACGGTTTAATCAATAAACTGTACGTTTTTAAAAAATTTTGGTTACATTTATTTCTTTCCGGGGTGGGTGATAGGGGTTCTGTATTAAATAATTCCCCAGTAAACGTCCCCCCCTTTAGAGTCCAAAAAATAACCACCCTGCTAATAAATTTCCCCACAAATTGCGGGGCCAGAAAAAAAAACGAAGGACAAAGCAAAAACGATGAGTAAGGGTAAAACTTTTTTTTTTGGGCCCCGAAAGGGTTTTCAGCGTATTGTACCCAGTTTCTTTTGTATTTAACTACTACTCCTGCCCTGAACAAAATGTGCATTGATCTTTTTTGGCCCTTTTAAAAATCGTTTAAAAACAGAAATACTTTTTTTAAATGATTTACCCAATTTATTTTGGGGGGGCCCAGTTTGATTTAAATTTTAAAAAAAACTTTTTTCCCTCCCCCGTCATTTTGGACAGTTTTCCCCGGACACAGAGCACTTTTGGGTTTGGGAGCGGTTTTTCACTACATTTTTTATATATAGCTGTTAATTGCAGCACAGAAGGGAGCAGTTTTTGCCCCCTTGGGGCCCGCTGGCCCCAAAAACCCCCCATCTACTTATTTACATAGAAAGGTTAAAAAGAAGAAAAGTGCCATAAAGTTCAAAAAGGGGGGGGAAAAAATGTGGGTGAGGGAGAGAGACAAGGAATTAACCCCACCTCCCCCACTGGAAAAATTCCCCGGGGAAAACCCCAAAAGGGCAAAAAACCAATCTCCCCCAGGGGGAAAACCGTTTTATTTTAACCCAGAGGCCGTCCCCCCAGCCGGATCCAAAATTTTTACTTTAGCAAACTACCCCATTAATTTTTCTTTTTTCCCAAAGGTGGGTACCCTAACCCTTTTTTAAAAAACTCTCTACATTTTCCTGCTGGGGAACCACCCTCCCTCGGGCCCAGGCTATTCCACAGTTTTAAACCAGTTCTTACGGGTGAAAAAAAACGTTTTTTCCCCCCTCTGGAGTTTGAACCCTTTTTTTCTTTTAGTAAAAGGGAAAAGCCCCCCTTTTTTTTTTTGAGGGGGCTTCATTGAAAAAATTTTTTTCCCCCCATTTTTTTTGTAGGGTTTTTTAATATATTTAAAAAAAATTTAAATTCTTTGCCCCCCTAAAGCCTTTTTTCCAAGACTAAAAAAATTAAATTTTCAAACAAACCCATTTCCTCAAAAACAAAGGGATGCCCCCATTCCCCTTAAAAGTTTGGTTGATCGTTTTTGAAATTAAACCCTAGCTCCATTATATCTCTTCTAAAAAGGGGGGGCCCAGAACTAACAGAAATTATTCTAAGTGAGGACCCCACCAATGTTTTTGTACAGCAGAAAAATTTTACTCCTTGTCCCAGGGATTTCCATGCCTTTTTTTAAAATACACGCCAAAAATTTTTATTTGGGCCCTTTGGGGGGAGCGTTTTGACTTTTCCCTGCTGCCCGTAGTCAAATGATTCCCAAAGAACCCCCCAGTTCCTTCCCCAAAAAGGGGATTCTCCAATTTTTTTCCCCCCCTGGGGAACATATGACCCTGAAAAAATTTTTTCCCCCCCCAGTTTGCAGAACCCTTAAACATTTATCCACATTAACCCCCCTTTTCCCAAGTGGGGGGCCCAAAATATCATTGTGTCCAGGTTTGCTTGCAATTTTTTTAAAAGCATTTTTCCATGTTGCACTACCCTGCATAGCGGGTGTCACCCTGAAAAAATCAAAAACCGTGCATTGACCCCTTCCCCCACTAAAACTTTAAAAATAAATACTTTAAATAAGGAGGCCCCCAAATTTACTGAGCCCGGGCGGAAACCCCACCACAACCGGGGAAACCACTCAGAGTAGGAGTTTTTCCCCACCACTCTTTGAGTACGATCCAGCACCCATTTTTTTAATTTTCCAAATTTACAAATTTAAAATCTCAAATCCAAGGGATTTTAATTTACCCAAAAACCCCCGTTTTTTGGGGGGACAGGGGTAAAATTTCCCCTTTGAAAAGTCAAAAAAAACCACAATATCCACATGCCCCGCAACCCCCAACTTTACTCCCTAAATAAAAACAGATCAATTGGCCCTTAAAACAGCTTCTGTCCTTAGTAAACCCATGCTGGCAATCATAATAATATTTTGTTTTTTTCAACATACCCCCGTAATTCCCTTATAAGCCCCTCAAACTTTTTTCCCCCCAAACAAAATTTTTTAAATTTTACTGTTTAAAATTTAAACCTGGGCAAGCCCTTGGGGAACCCTTTTTTTGAAGTTTGGGAAACCCCTAAATTTCCCTTGCCCGTCTCCTGGTACTATACCTTTTAAAACCCGGGGAAATCTCTGAAAAACCCATTTAAAAGGGGCCCAAAAACCCGACAACCGGGGCGAGCCCCTTCAGAATTCGTGGGTGAATGCCACCCAGGGCCCTGGAGCCTTTTTCACATTCATTTAAAAAATTTGGGGTTTTTAAAACTTTTTTTTTAACCCCTGGGCCAAAATTAAAATTATAGCAGATGACTTTTTTAAACAGTATTTGCCCCCCCAAACATCTGTATTTTGGCCCCCCCCCATAAAACACTTTTTCCCATTGATGTATAAAAAGCTGAAAAAACCGTTTTAGTACCTTTTGCCTTCTCTTGGTAAAAACCAGTGACCACCCCCCCTTTCAAAAGGTTTTTTAAGGGTCCTATTTGCTCTGATTTTTTGGGTTTTTTTTTTCCCATTTATATGTTTAAAAGAATTTTTTGGGCTTAGCCCTTTGCTGCCCTTTGGCCACCTCCCTTTCATTTTGAATTTTAGCTGCTTTTTTCATTTTTTTACAAAAATTTTTTTAAACTCTCTATAATTTTCAAAGGCTGTTTTGCCGCCCCCCTCTCCCCTTTTTTTAAAATTTTTTTTATTGCCCCCTTTCTTAACAAAAAGGAAAGAAGCCATTTTGGGTTTTTTAGTTTAGTCGCCTATACTTGTTCCCCATGGGAAATATATTTTGCAAAAAAAATTTCCCCCCAAAGTATTTTTAAAAGCCCCCCATTTGGGGCTTCATTTCACTATTTTGCAAAATACCCTGCCCCCAGTCTGGGGTCCTGTATAGCATCCCCTAAAAGGGAAAAATTGGCCCTTTTTAAAAAATTAAATGTTTTCCCTTTCCCCGGCCTTTTTTTTTTTTTTCCGTTTACACAAAAATTTTAATTATATTGTGGTCACTTTTTTCCCAAGGGTTTTTTTAAAAAAAACCGGGACCGCTCCCGACGGGTTTCTGCTTTGGTTTTGAAATTGGGGCTAGATCCAAAAGAGCATCACTTCTTGGGGTTTCCCCCACAAACTGCCCCATAAAATTATCCTCTAACAGATTGAGGGAAATTTCCCTTTTTTTTTTCAGTTGATTTTCCCGAAACCCTGACCCCCGCAATGCCTGGGAAAATTTTAAAATCACCCCTTATTATCACTGAACCCCCGCCTGTGCGGGCCCACCATTTGATTTTGATTTCCCTTCCCATTCCTCAGTGAAGTTCGGGGGGCTAAGTTTTCACCAAAAATTAAAATTTTTTTGCAATTTAAACCCCCCCCGTAAATTTTCCCGCCACAATGTTTTTTACATCATTGTTCTCGGGCCCCGTATTAAAGTCCCTTTCCCCCCTTTTTTCCTTTCCCTATCACTCCTTACATACAGACCCCACTCCCCTTTTCCCCCCTGTTCGCTTTTTGTTTTTTCCCAAAAAAGATTAAAAAACCCTTTAAAGGGTTGGGGCCCCCCAAAACATGCGAGGAGTCCCCCAAAGTTTTTAGCAATAAACCCACCACATCCCAAAAGCTCCCCTCTACAACCAAAACCCCCCAATTCCCCCCCTTTTTTGGGTTCAAGTTCAAACAATTTTTTGAAAGAAAATTTTAAAGTTTCCCCCCCCCCCCCCCCCCCTTCCCGTTTAAAAAGTTTTTTCCGTCAAAGGTTTAGGGTTGTACTAAAATGTTCCCTTAGACGGCATGGGGTCATACATTCCCCATCAGAGACCCGCCCTGGGGTTAAACGTTACCCCTTTTTGGGTGGCGGCTTTCCCTTAAAAAATCTCTCCCTTTGGTAGTGGCAGGGGGTTATTCATTATTTCCTTTATTAGGGCGCATGTGATTATTTATTTCCCCAATTATGATAAACATGAGTTTTTGTGGGTACCTTTATCCTCAATGCTTTGGTTTCCCAAAACATGGATCTCCCCTTTTCCCCTGGTCTACTCCCCCTTTCCCCCATTTTTGCCCTTTTCCAACCCCCTGATATATTTGCCCACTCTTAACCCATCTACCACTTTATTTTCCCACATTGTCCCCCCTTTCCCCAATTTCCCCAGTTTAAAAACTCCCGCCCCCCCCCTTTTAAAATTTTTTCCCCCCGCCCCAGCAGAAACCCCCCTTTCCCTTTAGGTTGCAATTTATCGTAGAAACCGATTTTTACCCCAATTTAAAAAACCCCGCCCAGGCTCTAAGAACCCCCAAAGCCTCTGTCCCCAACACCAAAACTTGGGGCCTGCATTTAACCCCCCTGGCTCCCGTTGTTCCCTTTCCCGAGTACGCCCTGGGGACCCGGCATTTTTCCGGGGAAACACAAACCCTTTGGGGGTCCCCTTCGCTTTGAGCCTTGTTTTTTTTAAAATTTTTTGCTGATAGGCTAAAAATGGCAGCCGGAAGCCCCGGGAGGAAAGGGAAATAAATAAAATCAAAAACCCTTTTTGTACTCCTAATGCATTGTTTTGACAATGTATTTGGCTGTAAAAAATGATTGTGCCCCCCCAGCCCGGGACATTTAAAAAAAAAAAAAAAAAAATGTTTTAAATTTTAAAAAAAAATAAAAAAGATGAAAAGTTTCCAATCCCCCTTTTTTCCCATTTTAACAAAAAAAAAAAAAAGTTAAACCAAATATTTGGTATCGAAAAGCGTCCGTAAAACCCTGATCTTTTAAAATTTTAAAAATCATTTACCCCATACACTGAACACTGGAGAAAAAGAAAAAAACCCAAAAAACCAAAATTGCTTTTTTTTTGGGTCTTTTTCACCTTTCCCCCAAAAAACGGGGATCTGGAAAAGGGTTGGAGGGGGGGGCAGGGAAATGGAGATGAGGTTTAACATGAAAAAAATGAAAAGGTTATGACATGGGGAAGAAAAATCCAAACATGATTACAATTTTTAAAATGGAAAAACATGGGAAAAAGTGCCCATGGAGAAGGCCCTTGGGGAATCCTAAATGGACAGAAAACCCCTTAATTGTAGCAGCCATTGTCGGGCCGAAGCAGCCCAAAAAGAAAAAGGGGAATCATGGGGTGTTTTTTAAAAGGGCCCATAGTTGCACATGATAAAAAACATTATTCCCCCAAATTATACAAGTCATGATTAGCCCAAAACTTTAAATATGGTGTACTTTTTTGGGCACCAGTGAAAGGGGGAAAGACTTTGTAGAGCGAACAGGTACAAAGGGCGGGCAAAAAAATTTTTAAAAAAAGGGGAACTGGGGGGCCCTACAGTAACAGAAAGTTGGCAAGATTGGGGTTTAAATTTAGTTTAGAAAAATTTGAAGGCTTGGGGGGAAAACATAATAAATATTTTTTTAAATTTACATCAAGGCCCAATATGAGATCTCTCCCAAGATTTATTTATACACGGGGCTGTATCTAGAAAAAGGGGCATCCTTTACGTCTTGAGGAACGAAAGTTCTACATAAACATAGAAAGGGATTCTTTACTGTAAGAGCAGTGAGACTATGGAATTCTCTGCCAGAGGGACTTGTCATGGTGAATTCAATAACCGAGTTCAAAAAGGGTTTGGGATGCATTTCTGGAGCGAAAATAATATAACAAGTTATAGTGACTGGGGATTTAGGAGAGGGGTCATTGATCCAGGATTTTTCTGATTGCCAATTGGATCAGGAAGGAATTTTTCCCTAAAATGAGGACAATTGGCTTCTACCTCATTGGGGGTTTTTTGCCTTCCTCTGGTTCAACACCTTAGCACAACAGGCTGAACTAGATGGACGACTTGTCTTTTTTTAGCATTACAAACTATGAAACTATGAAACTTCAGCCACAAAAAGTGCCCCTCACTGACGTCCGTAGGTGTTAGTACAAAAAAGTTATTGGTCACAGTTACATTTCAAAAATAGAAAATGTTTGGAATTTTTTTACGGTGTCAAAACATAATGAAATCATAGCGGTGCGGTATTGCTGCAGAATACAGAGAACTCATCATTTATACTGAAGATTGAAAGCTGTAAAAACAAAACCCCCACAAACATGGAGCAAGGAGGTTTTTCCACATTTTGCCCCACTTAGAATTTTTTTGCGGTTTTCCAATATATTCTATGGTTCGGTGAATAACATCATTAGAAAGTCCATCTTGTTCCACAAAATAAAGCTTTTATTTGTCTAGGTAGGTGGAAAAATCAAAAAGTTATGGCTCTGGGAAAGCGAGGAGGGAAAAACAAACATGACAACAAAATAAATAGGCCGCAGCGGGAAGGGGTTAATACTTTTGTTTGACAATCAAAAATGCCAAGACCGGTCTCCTCTATCATGATAAGAAAAATGACTTTGGGAGGTCTGGGCTTTGCCTAATTTGAAATCTTATCATATGATCATAGACCAGGTTATGGAAAACACCACAGAATAACAAGCTGTGAGCCTTCATAGAGCCTGCTCTTCACAGCCTTCCCTCTCTCTGGACCTTGGCCACTGGTGGCTCACCTCCTGTGCAAGTCACACTCCGATACTGGAAAGAGCTAGCGCCTACTAACTTCCCTAGTATCCCTTCTTCATCACTTTTCATGCCTCTTCTAGCTTTGTCCAGAAGCTTCCATAACATTTCTTTAACTCAACGGGTGACATTCGGCATTCCTTCCATTGAGGACCTCTACCATAGTGCGGAATTAAGATATACCATCAGAGTCTGATAGGTGCAAGGGGCCACCTCCTTGGGACCTGCATGTACCCCGGGAACAGAACCCCCGAAATATCCAGCTCAGAAATGGAGAACCCGTGCGCACCTGTGCATAACAACTCCATTCTGTTCTATAAGAGATTCCCAATGGACCAGCAGAGTCACATAACCCCACCTATGCTCAGAACTTCACAGGGCTTCTCTCCTCTCAAAACATTTTTTAAAATATTTGCTGCACAGTTTATTAGATTCTACAAAAAAATGACTGATTGCTAGGGCTTTAATACAGGGACTATAGCACTCTTCTATAGGTGGTCCCTGACGTAGGAAACCTGTGACAATCTGAAATCATTGTAGCACTAAGGACGGCTCTTGTAACTAATCAGTGATGTCCCACAATGTGTGTGCGCTCCAGTATCATGTGGAGTTAAGAAGCGCGCCCCTGGCTGGTTGTTAGGTATATCTTCTGCATTGTGTGTGCGTGCTAGTATCGTGAGTAGAAGCGCTCCACCGGCCGAGGTGTTTAGGTAATAATCTCCTTGCATTGTGTGTGTGTCCTAATATCCATGTGGAGGTTTAGAGCGCCCCCCCGGGCCGGGGTGTTAGGAGGTAAATATCTCCTGTGTTTTGTGTTACGGTGCTCTTGTCCCTTCTTTTTTCTCTGGCAGCACCGCGGGCAGTTTATGAATCTATGTAGCCCATTAGTTATTTCTGGAGCCCCTAGAATCCTGTTTTTAAGGGGAAAAACTTTACCACAGATTCTAACCCGGACTCTATAAACCCCCATTTTTTTAAAAATCAATGGGGAACCCAGAAATTTTTTTAAAAGGGTACAAAATATTTTTTTAAACATTGAAAGGGAAAATGAGCCCCTGACATTAACTGATCCGGGAAGCACCCTTGGATGAGACCGTAATAGGGTCGGGATTTTTAACTGTAAAAAAAGGGGTGTTCTGAAATATTCCACTGACGTAAATTGTTTCTGTATATTCCACTGACTAAAAATTTTTTTCTGTATTTTCCCCACTGCTATAAATTGTTTTTGTATACCCCAAATTGACTAAAATTGTTCTGTTTTATTCCACTGACTAAAAATTTTTTTAATTTTAAAAAATTTTCCAACTTCTAAAAAATTTGGTTCTGTATATCCACTGCTAAATTGTTCTGTATATTAAAATTTAAATTTTTTTATAATTAGTTTTCTGTATATTCCCACTGACTTTAAATTTTTTTCTGGATTTTCCCACTGTATAAATTGTTCTTTTAAAATTCCCAAATTTTTGGAAACCCAAAAATAAATTTTTTTCGTATATTCCACTAAATTAAAGGAATTTTTGTTTTCTGTATATTACAACTTTTGAAATATAAAAATTTTTTAACCCGTTTTTTTTATTCCACGGGCCCATAAATTTTTCCCGTAAAATTCCATGCTAAAAATTGTTTGTTTATTTTCCACTGACTAAAAATTTGTTGTGAAATATTCCATTTAAAAACGGATAAATTTTTTCTGAAAATTTTTTCCCACTTTTTTCTTATAAATTTTTTTTCTTTTATCCACTGACTAAAAAATTGTTCTGTATATTCCATTTGCCTATAAAATTTTTTTTTCCCTGTTTTTTATTCCACACAAATAAATTGTTCTGTTTTTCCCCCATTAAAACGGAAAATTTGGGTTTTTTTTGTTTTTTATTTCCCCAAAACCGAACCAATTTTTTAAAATTTTTTTTTCTGTATTTTCCCACTGTTTTAAACCCAGTTACAATTTTCCTGCAGGTATAAAAAAATTTCCGGTCAAAAACCACTGGGTCTTTTTTTATTGAGGGAGGGGGTAACAGGTTATCTCCAAGTGTGATTTTTGAATTGGACCTGAAGTTATCTATTTAAAAAGGATGGATAAAAAGGGGTTTCCTGTAATCCCCAAAACTTAATTTCCCTCCTATTCACTTTTACAAGGGGTTTTAATCAAAGGAAACATATCCCAATTGGGGCCCCCCCGGTTTTCCCCCTTATCACCTACGGGGCCAGTAAAGGGGACAACAAATTATCCTAATGAAGTTATGGGACAACAATGACCCTAATGCCTGAGGGGCAGCTCTGAAATCTAAACCCGGTTTTTAAATTTTTTTTAAAATTTTTGGATACAACAAAAAACACCTTTTTCCCAGCCGGGGTTCAGCAGTCATCTGAGCTCCAATTCCTTTTTTGGGCCCCCAAAGGACAAAGATTTTTTTAATTTTGTAAGTTTTTTCGTTTTTCTGGGATTTCCCCCCCAAAAGTTATGCCTGTATTTTCCCTGTATGTGCGTACATTGTTGGACCCCCTTTTTTACTCAATAAAAGTTATGTCCCTTGACAAATTAAAACTTAAAACTTTAATAATTTTGGGTTTCCCTTGTCTCCCTCTAAAAAATCCACCCTTTTGATGATGGGGTTTTTTAACCCGGTGAGGGGTTTTTGTGGGTGACAGATTTTTCCCATCTGTTTTTGGGAAGGGGGTAGCATTGGTTTTTGGGGGGTGGTGGACTGTTTTGGGGGGGATTTTTTTTCTTGGTTTTGCCACCTGATTGGAAGGTGAGTGCTAGACGATAAATTTTATAAAACCCCCCTAACAGTGGCCCCCATGTCTTTGCGGGTTGATTGCCGTGCCCAAATTAGTGGCAGGGGGGGGATATTATTAAATTTTTCAGAGCATTAACCCCTTTAAAAACCCCTTTCGTTTTTATTGTCATGTTCGTTTTTTCCTCCTCGCCTTCCCAGAGCTATAACTTTTTTTATTTTTCCACCAAAAAGACATATGAGGGCTTTTATTTTGTGGGGGCAAGATGTACTTTCTAAAAGGGTGTTATTCACTGTACTAAAGGGTTTATGGGAACCGCCCAAAAAAATTTCCCCCAAATGGGCAAATTGGAAAAAAAAAAATTTTTGCCATGTTTTTTTGGGGGTTTTGTTTTTTTTGGGTTCAATCTTCGGTTAAAAAAAGATTGTTCTCCCGTTTTCCCACGGTTGAAAAGCAAAACCCGCCAAAAACCAAAATGTAGGGGGTTTTCCCTTATTTTTTTGGGACTGTTAAACCAAAAACCCCCAAAAATTTTCTATTACGAAATTTTTTGCCGCGGCGCCACTTTTTTTGGGGGCCAAAAACTTTTTTTCAATAAACCCCGGGGGTTTGTGTGAGCACATTTTTTTCGGGAAGTGCACTTTTAATTTTCTTTAGGGTTTGGGACTTTTTTGGGTCATTTTTAAATTTCCCCTTAAGTGACGTGAGATGAAACCCAAAAAAAAAATTTTTGGCATTAGGAATTTTTTTTTTTCTTGGTGTTCGCCGGGAAAGGGGTAAATGATGTTAAAATTTTTTTAGATCGGATTCCTTGGGCGGGAGCGAACCCAAAAAAGGGGAAAATTTATTAATTTTTACTTTTTTTTTTTGTAAAAATGGGGGAAAGGGGGGCGTTTCCCCCGGGAAAATTTATCTTGATATCAGTGAAAAAAAAAAAAGGGGACATCTGGGAGTTGTAGTTCTTTTTCCTATAACATCTCTTTTAACCTGATAACCCGCCCGGGAAGCTGGGAGTTGTTTCTCTCCTCCTTTAAAATCTCTGGTATCCATGATAAAAGCCCTCCGGACCCCAATTTTTTTCCTGGGAAGGGTTTTTAGTTTTTTTTCCCCCTATATAATCTCTGGTATCAAAGATAAAAAAGCCCGGAATGCTGGGAGTTTTATTTCCCCCTTTTTATCAAAACCCCTGTATCCCCGTGAAACAGCCCGGACATCTGGGGGGTTTTTAGTTCTCTCCCTATATCCCTCCTGGTTTTCACATGTAACGGGCCCCCCATGCTGGGGGTTGTATTCCCTCTCCTTTTTCTCTTGGGATCCTGATTTTAAAAGCCCGGGGCCCCGCTGGGAGGGGTAAATTTTTCCCCCTTAAAATCATCTCTGGGAACACATGATAAAAAGCCAGGGCATTTGGGATTGTAGTCCTCTCCCATATTTACTCTGGTTTTCACATGATAAAAACCCGGACATGTGGGGGGTTTTTTAAATTCCTCCCCATACATCTCTGGTTTCACATGATAACAGCCGGGGCATGCTGGGGGATTTTAGTTTTTCCCCCCCCATTTATCTCTTGGTATTACTTTAAAACAGGGGACCCGCTGGAGTTGTAGTTCCTCCTTTTTACATCTCTGGTTAAACACATGATAACGCCCCGGGAAAGCTGGGAGTTTTAGTTCTCTCCTCCTTTTTTCATCTTTTGGGGATTACATGATAAAAGCCCCCGGGCATGCTGGGATTGTAGTTCTCACCTATTTTTATCTTCTGGTATACTATAACAGCCCGGGAAAGCTTTGGGGGTTGTAGTTCTCTCCCCTATTAAACAATTTGTTTTTACAATGAAACTGCCCGGACATGCTGGGTTGTAGGTTCCTCCTTTCCCAATAAACTTGGTATCACAGAAAAACGGCCCCGGGCATGCTGGGAGTTGTAGTCCTCTCCCATATCATCTCTGGTATCACATGATAAAAGCCCCCGGGATGCGGGGGCTTTAGTCCCCTCCCCATATAAATTCTGGTTTTCACATGATTAACAGCCAGGGGCAAGCTTGGGGGTTTTTAGTTCCCCCAAAAGCATCCAGTTTCACATGATAACGTCCGGACATTTCTTGGGGGTTATTTCTTTTCCTCCTAAAATCATTCGGTATTACATGATAACAGGGCCCGGGGCATGCTGAAGTTGTAGTTTCTCGGGCCTTTTATTTATCTTTTTAACACATGATTTAAAAGGGGGGGGATATGCAAAGAGTTGATTCCCCCCTATACAAACTCTGGTATCACCCCGGATAAAAGCCCCGGCAGCTGGGAGTTTTAGTTTCCCCTCCCCCCTTTACATCTTTGGGTATCACCTAAAAAACAGCCCGGGCATGCTTGGGGGTTGTAGTTCCCTCCTTTTTTCATCTCTGGTATCAAATGTAACAGCCTGGGCATGCCTGGGATTTTGTCCTCTCCTATATCATCTCTGGTTTTCCATGATAAAAATTTAGGACAAAGCTGGGAATTTTTAGGGTTTTCTTTCCCCCTTTTATTTCTTCCCCTTTGGTTTTTACTTTATAACAGCCCGGACAAGGGTTAAGTTGTAGTTCTTCCGTTTTTTTTCAACTCTTTTAAAACACATGAAAAAAAGGGCCGGGTATTCTGGGGGAGTTGTATTTTCTCCTCTTATTTTTCTCCCGATATCACATGAAAAACCCGGGGGCTGCTGGGGGGTTTTAGTTTCCTCCTATTCATCTTGGGACACGGATAACAGCCCCGGGGGATGCTGGGTTTGTATTTTCTCCTCCTATATCACATGGGTAACGCCCCCCCCACTGCCGGGGGGTTTTTAGTTTCTCCTCCTATTAAACATCTTTGGGTATCACATGATAACCAACCGGACCCTGCTGGGGGTTGTAGTTCTTTCCCATAACATCTCTGGGAAGACATGGTAAAAAAAGCCCGGAAACGCTGGGAAATTGTAGTTCTTCTTTCCCATATCCTCTCTTTTTTTTTTTTGTGATAACTGGGCCCCTTTTTTAAAAAACCCCCTTATTCACTATGCCACTATTGCTATCTACCTTGCAGCCCTCTTCCCCCCTTTACCAACCAGTCTCGCCCCCTGAGTATCTTTCCATATCAGCACCTCTCCCTCCCCCACCCATGTATTCATCGCAAGACTAATTTTTCCCCTTTTTAAACTACCCCAAACCAAACCCGCTGCACAAAAAACCGATCATTCACAACACGAACCATCTGCGTCACTGTTATTCCCCCTGGGTTCTTTGCTGCAGGGGCCCAAAAGTTTCCCCCCCTCGGGCCCACCCTTCTTTACTGCTCATCCCACCTCCTCCTCTGCTTCCCATAGAAATCCTGCTAACCTGCTTGCTATTCACTGTACGTCTTTTCCTGCCCCTTTTAAGTGTGTGTTGTGGAACTCCCGATTTGTCTGTAACAAACTCAGTGTTCATAACCTGTTCCTCTCTAGCTCCCTCAACATATAAGCTCTGATAGAAACATGGCTCCAGCAATCTGACACTGCTTCCCTTGGTGCTCTCACCTATGGCAGCCTACCCACATGCCCAGACCTGAGAACAGGCCGGGTGGAGGACTTGGCGTACTTCTTTCTCCATACTGCACTTATCAGGTCATTCCTCCTGCACCCTCACTCATTTTTCCTTCCTTTGAGGTCCACACCCTCAGACTCTTTTGGCCACTTTCTTTCAGAGTTGTGGTTGTGTAAAGACCCTTCCCCCCAGCTCACCCCGCCAGTTTCTGGATCATTTTGCTGCCTGGCTCCCTCACTTCTTCTCTACCGTAATACCCACACTCATCATGGGTGATTTCAACATCCCCATTGATAACCCCAGGTCTCCTTCCGCTTCTCAGTTTCTTTCACTAACATCGTCTCTTGGCCTCTTGCAATTTACATACTCTCCCACCCACAAAGATGGGAACTTTCTTGATCTGGTTTTCTGTCTAACAAGATCCCTAATTCCTAACTCCCAACTATCACACCCACTTCTGTCACTCCTTACACTAGGGCACCCACAGACACTTATCTGTATATATATGTACTGTCACTGTTGCAGGTTGACCCAGTTTTTATGTAAAACACCCCATATTTATGAAACAAGGCTGGACCATTGTAATCTTAGCGCTTCTCACCCTTTGTCTCCCCCATGCACCCTTATAGATTGTAAGCTCTTGGGAGCAAGGCCCGCATACCATGTGTCTGATCTGTAAGTAGCTTCTATTGTGTAATGTCTGTCTTTTGTCTGTAATTATACCCTCTAAATTGTAAAGTGCTGCGGAATATGTTGGTGCTATACAAATAAAGATTATTATTATTGGCTCTGGACTGGCAATTTGTGAATTTATTACTACATTGGATATATCTGGAGCTCTAGAACCTATGAGCCACATTATAAAAAACTGTCTAGGTCTAAAACTCCCCTTTGTTGCCCTAGCAACCAATGAGAGCGCCTTTTCTCATTTTTCCAGAGCACTATAAGAAATGTTTTAGGGGCCTCTGATTGGTTGTTATAAATGGCAACAAAGTGATTTTAGACCTAGACAGTTTTCGTACATGTTCTCCTATGTATCTAAGAGGGATAAGTTTACCAAAATGATCTAATATGGACTCCATCACCCGCCATGGACTGAAATGATGTGAACAGAAATTTTCAAAAAGGTGCGCTATGTTTATTATACATTTATTATAGTGCGGTTGGAGATTTACATGTGTAATCTGGTGTTGGCAATATATCCCATATGTCAATTATTAACAATTATTGTTTAGACTTAAACTAACCCCGGACCTAATGCGCTCGTGTTCTGTACATTGTTATAGAACTTACATGTTGTTATTGGCTGGTTAATATCTGTGAACAATCTCAAGTGTTGGAACATCAAAGGTTTGCTTTAATAATAAAATATTTTCCACATTCTGTGCCCCTTCTCTCAACAAAGATCACATTTTCTGTACATTTCCCTTTTAGAGAACATTACACCTTCTCTCATGTATAACGAGATACGATTTCCTTGTAAAAGATTTCCCACATTCTGAACATGAATAAGCCTTCTCTCCTGTGTGAATTTTCTCATGTGTAATAAGATGTGATTTCTGTGCAAAAGATTTTCCACATTCTGAAAGAAAAGGCTTCTCCCCGTGTGTTTTTCCTCATTTATAAGGAAATTGTTTTCTCGTAAAAATTTTCCCACTTGGAACATAAAAAGGCTTCTCTCCTGTATGAGTTCTCTTATGTGTAACCAGACTTGATATCCGGGTAAAAGATTTTCCACATTGTAAACAGGAAAAAGGCTTCTCCCCTGTGTGAATTCTCTGATGTGTAACAAGAGTGGATTTATTTGTAAAAGATTTCCCACATTGTAAACATAAAAAAAGGTTTTTCCCCTGTATGAATTCTCTCATGTGTAACAAGAACTTCTTTAATTGTAAAAGATTTCCCACATTCCGAACATGAAAAAGGTTTCTCCCCTGTGTGAATTCTCTCGGTCAACCCAGTTGCTTTTTTTGTAAAAGATTTCCGCATTGTGAACTGAAAAAGGGCTTCCTCCTGTTAAAACCCCTATGTGAAAACAGATTTGCTTTTCGTAAAAGATTCCCAACTAAACTGAACAGGGCTCCTCCACAGTGTAATTCTTTGTGAGTAACAAGTTTGAGCATTTTAAAAATGTTTACCACTTTTGGAAAACCCTTTTTCCCCTCTTTTTGCCCTTTACCCGGGGGTAACCATCTTGGTGGGCAGAAAAGGTTCTTAGAAGAGAATTTTTGGGAGTCGTGACATCTTCTTCTATTTTATAATTTATAGGACATGCTTTTCCTTCAGAGATCTCAGGGAAAAAGTTTGTTATAATTAAAAAGGTTTTTTATTATTTTTTTTTAAAACCCAAAAAAAAACTTTTAAAACATTTTTTATGGGGGAAAACCCCTTCGGGATCCATGTGGTCCAGAACCACTTATTTTGACCTCTTCGCTGCCGACCCATGTTCTCTGAGGAATCCCGGGTGCACACTTCTATTTGTAATGTATAGGTGCCACACAATCCCCTTTTCGTTATGCTTTGGGGGGACTACCCACAAAAGTAAAAAGTGCTGTTATGGGGCCTGGAGGAGACAGAGTACTGCCCCTGTAACCCTATTGTATGGGCCCAAGCAGAAAATAACTGCCCTCCTTTAACCCCATGGTAAGGAGGCCGAGGACAGTTCACTGACCCATGCTCCCTACTGTGATGGGGCCCGGAGAGACAGATTCACTGCACCTCTGATAACCCATTCATTTGGGCCGGAAAGCAATGTCACCGCACCCCCAAAACCCACTGCAAAAGGGCCCCCCAATAGCAGATTCAACACACTCTTCTACCAAGCGATCGCAGAAATTTAATTTTGTGGTATATTTAAATTGCCCCCTTCCCAATTGGGAAAGGGTTGTTTTCTTTATGGTCACAATTTTTCTTATGGAACAAAGGATATTGGAGTCAGTTAAAACATCGCAAAAACACCCTGCAAAACCCTGGAAAAAAAACAGAGTGGGGAGGCAATTAAGGCCTTGAAATGTTTCCGGGGGTTTTGGGGCCATTTTGGATGTGGAAGTATCCCCACCTAATATGGGTATGAATCCATCTGAAAAACAACCCATATAGCGAGTTCCCCCCCGGGGGTGGGGCACCAGCAGAAAGTGACAATTTCCGAGAGAAATGACCCCATTTGGTTTTTAAGGAGCAAGACCAAGACTTCAATACTACCCACCC